>CM042834.1:8422604-8693821 GCA_023653725.1 Bungarus multicinctus | reverse complement strand
CCTTGGTGTCTCTGATTTTCCTGTGTTTTTGTTTTTTACAGTTTCCAGTTGTGTACATCCAGGTATGTACTGAACGGCCATAATACTGCCAGCTCCATGGCTGATTGGACCTCATTGATTTTTGGATGGAAGGCCACCAGGAAATCTGAGGGCTGCAGGCTCTTGAGAAGTCAAATGGGAAATCATTTCCAGATTATTGCCCAGTAAATGAAAGCAAAATTAATGGTGCCGAGTAAGAAGGGATACTTTAATTCCCACCAGACATGTTCCAGTCTTCTTTACTAGGAATTGGGCTGAATGAGAACCATCGCCTTGTATTTGATCACAGAAACAGTAGCACTGATCAAGGAAATCAACTAAAAACATGAATTAACTCCCTGCATAAAGTAATTCATGGAAAGCAGGATTAGTGGTACCATTTCTGGGCTGCAATTCCTCAAGGATGGCGGCAAAATGATGAGATACTCAGTGAACACGTTCCTTCCATCTAGTGGTCCTTTGGAGTAATGTGGTGCTGATCTGGCAACCAGCCAAGAGGATTGTTTTGTTTCACTCCTTTCTTAAATTAGTTGCTCTAAAGTTGTTAGTGTTCAAGGAAATATGTCCCAGCCTTCCGCAGTTTGTACAATTTATTATTTATTATTATTATTTATCGTATTTTTATACCGCTCCCTCTCCCAAAAGGGACTCGGGGCGGTGTACAGTCTAAACATATAAAGATACAGTCAACAGTAACAGTAATTAACTCAGAATTGAATATAGATTTTGGGGATTTGACCTTGAACACCCCTTTGTCTAATGGTAGAGCCTTTTTGCTAATAGCAATAGTACTTAGACTTATATACCGCTTTACAGTGCTTTACCGCCCTTTCTAAGCAGTTTATAGAGTCAGCATATTGCCCCCAACAATCCAGGTCCTCATTTTACCCACCTCAGAAGGATGGAAGGCTGAGTCAACTTTTTTTTATTAAACAAATTTTATTTCAGTTTTCCACATTTTAAAAACATCTCTTTTTAGTGAACAGCATGATTCCAGGTTTCCACATTTACATACAAATATGACCATAGTTATATATTTATCTTTCACATTCAACTTCCTATCTTATCAATACTTTATATATTTTCGGTTGTTATATTTTTCAAATGCTTTCCTCTTACTTAATTCACACATAACTCTCATATTTTCACAATCATTATACTTTAGTACTTTTGTCTGTAAAATTTGCAATTTCATCTTATTTCATCATTTCACAAATTCTAAATTAATACATTTATTTACCCCCCCCAATTACTAGTTTGAGTGTGCCACCCCATTGTTTACATATTCATTAATTACCTCCCCTTTGAATCCCAATAAACATTTAACTTTTATTACCTAGAGAATTAATAATAACAATCTCTTAAGAACTACATAGCATATATACATTTTAGGTCAGATTCCGCATGGTATTTTCCCCCTTTAATTTCATACAGCGTATTTATAATTTCAAAAAGGAAAATTAATCTATTCAATTAATCCTGGTCACTAATGTTAATCTCATTTCAACCATCCTCATAGTTCATTTCAATTATTTTCAATATATTTATTAAACATATTCTAAAAATTGATCATACTTACTCTTTTTTCACATTTATTCCATTCATCTTTGTATATAGTTTAAGAAAAAAAGAACATTCTAATAGCAAAAAATATGTTTCCATCCTTCTTAATAATTTATATTTCCCTATTTTCTAAGTAGTTTATAACTTCAAATATATACCCCTCATCACCTTGCAGAATCCCCTTTTCTTAGTTCTTGATCAGCCATTACCTCTGTCTTTCATTTTTTTACAATTCCCATATTTCTTTGTTTCCTGATCCTTTTCTTATCACTTCATTTTCCCTTTACTTTCCCCTTTCTTCTCATATTCGTTTTTATCCCCCTCCCTCTTTATAACTTCCTTCCACATTTTACTTTTCTGCTGTTTCTTTTTACCTTTTTTAGTTTTGTAGGTATTCCCCTTTTTATTTACCTCCTTGAATCTCAAATTTTTATTTCCCACTCTTTTCCCTCTTCTTTTTAAAATTCGTTGTTCTGAATGTTCATTAAAGATGGCTTCTTCTTTGATCAACTCCTCCTCCTCTGGCATTCCTCTTTGTTCTTCATGTTTTGAAATCGCCATTTCTACAAATTGTAAAGCAAAGCCCAATAATTCACCTCTTTCTTGTAAAGTTTCTTTCATATTTCTAAGTTCCATTTTTAATTCCAGAAGAGATATCACCATTTTACATGTTTCTGTCTGGTAATTTAATTCAATTAATATCTATAAAGTTAATTTCCAAAGATCAACTTCTGTTTATTCGTCTTCAAGCTTTTTAGATTCACAAATAATCGAACACCAAAGGTCCATACCAAAGTCACCAGTTAGTCGCAAAACAGTTTCTTCTTGCTTCTTTCTTCATTCAAATTCTACTTTCACTTTCCAGGGTTCTTGTTTTATTATATCAATATTTCATTTACTTGTATCAAGTCAATTTCTTAAAAAAACAAGGTCCTTTAAAAAAAAGAAATTAATTTTTTGGCCACGAGATGGTACTCTCTATTATGTCAAAACTTCACCCTTTTTTCTATTTTCCTCTATTCAGGGCTTTTCAAACCTCAAAATTCCAGTAAAATCAAATCTCCAATTGATATTTTTTATTTGACACTCTCAAATCCAGCTTTAATTATGCCTATTTAGTGTCAGAAATATATTTGTGTAATTTAAGTGAATATCTTATTCCGGCTTCTTCCTTTCACAGTTCAAAGTCCCTCTCAGCTGTCAAGAGCATTTCCCCCTTTTTTCTTTCCTTTGTATCTCCGCTGCTTTAGTTCCTTTCTTAAAAATTCTTAAAAATTAATCCCGGGGTACCTTTCATTTAGTTATTGCACCCAATTGTTCCGGTTCTCTTGCTGTCTGCTTATTCTCTGTTCCTGCATGATCTTATCCCAGCTGACTCTTCCTCTTCAGGGTGGCCATTTTGACCACCGCTACAGTCGTTTTTGGAGGGGAGTGTTTGCCAAGCCAAAGAGGGGAGATGTGGCTCCCCTCAACCTGGCTGGCAGTCTCCCCTTTCTCCGCCACCCCTACAAGGCGGCTTCAGCCCCAGATCTGAACAATCAGGGTTCTCTGATGAAAGAGCACGGACCAAAGCCATGGAGATCATGGTCTCAGGTCCGTCTTCGAGGAAGTTCAACCATAAGCCTCCAGGCTGAGTCAACTTTGAGCCTGGTGAGTTTCGAACTGCCAAAATGCAGGCAGCTGGCAGTCAGCAGAAGTAGCCCTGCAGTACTGCATTCTAACCACTGCACCACCACAGCTCTAAGACCTACAGCCACCATCTCCAACTTGGGGCCTTCAGAAAAATAAGGAGTACAACTCCCCAAATTTCCAGCCAGCACAGCAATTGTCCTTGCTGGGTGCAGATGTTGAGAGTTTAATCCTAATATATATGTGGGCTTCTGGAAGGCTGTCATATCAAAATACACTGCTAATAGTGCTTGGAGAATAGGATTGTAGGACTATATTGTCGGGATCATGAACCACTGATTCTAGAACAATTGTGGGTTATGGTCAACATTTCAAACTTGTTATCTTGTTCTTTCTAGGATCCCCAAAACAACCGGGTGTTCCAGTGGAGAGATGTGGAGGTTCCGTTGGGCATAATCCAGCTTTCCTATTCTCTGTCTTCCGATCCCATTTTGGGCACCTACAAAGTGGTGGTAAAGAAAGAGTCAGTAGGTGGAAGGTTGCTGTACGTTGCAGAATACAGTTTTGATGTGGAAGAATATGGTAAGGAGAAATCCAGTTTGTCTTTCTTTTCTTTCTTTTCCCTCCCTCCCTCCTTCCTTTCCTCACTCCTTCCTTCCCTCCTTCCTCTCTCCATTTCTTCCTCCTCTGTCCCTCCCTCTTTCCTTCCTTTCTTTTGGACAGTCCAGATTATTCTATCTTCTTGAATTAAGGTTTATTTGTCCCAATGAAGTTGTAGCATCTTAATCTACACACTGAAGTTTGAAAGTTTAAATGCCTCTTCATATTGAGCTGTTTGAAAAAAATCATTATTCCTAGAACACTTATATTTAGGATTATTTTAAGGATGGAAAAAGCAGTATGGAAATGGAAGTAATTAAGGAAGTAAGTAAGTAAGGAGGGAGGGAGAAGAAAGGAAGGAAGAAGGAAGGGAAGGAAGGAAGAAGGAAAGGAGGGAGGAATTTAGGAAAGAAGGAAGGAGGGAATGAACGGAAGAATGAATGAACGAATAAATGAATGAATATTTGGCAATGAGGGATTTAGCAGGCCAAAGACCTTACATTTTTGTTTATTCAGTTTAATTCCAAAAATCACTTTCTTCAACAGATTGAACATTGATCTGGTTACTCAGCTAAATTAATCCATTTTCTGAGATTAGAGGTAATGATTTACCAGCTAATCACATACCGATCATAGATGACCATTGAGTCTCTGGGTCAAGAAGTTAAGATAGTGGTTGGGACAGTATGATTGAAGCTTCACTCAACAACTCCCTACTCTGGTGAAACTAATTCAATTGAACTTCTACATAATGCAACACGTGCTGCATGCATGTGTGTTTCCCGCATGTGTGGCAGAGAACCAAAGACCAGCTGGCTGGCAGGAGGCACCCAAGCATGTGCAGCAGAGCTGAGCTGCACCGAAAGCTCATGTGCCCACCGAGAGGCTTCTGCATGCCATCTCTGGCACGTGTGCCATAGGTTCTTCATCATGGTTTTAGAAGGTTTCCCAAATGCAATTGTTAAATTCATTCTGGCATAATGTTTACTGCTTTATTAATGCAAGGTTTAATTTGTCTTACTTAGATTTACAACTGACTTTTCCTTCCAGATCTCAATTATCTGGCCAATTTCTCCCATCTCCTTAGTCCTCAAAGGAGGTCGCAGAAGAAAACTGGACAGTTGTGCTTCAACAAGGTTCATCTCATGATTTTCTTCCCCTCCCTTTCCTCCTTCTAGTTCTGCCCAAATTTGAGGTTTTGGTGAAGGCCCCGAAGCTCATTATGGCTGTGACTAAGGAAATAGAAGTCAGTGTGTGTGGCAGGTACATGATGCTCAACTACTTTTCTTTTCCCATTGTGAGCAGAAGGTGCAAGATTTTCCTGATGTGTGTTCTGATCCAGCCTTCACAAGTAACGATAGGCTGCTTACTTGTGAGTAAAACAACCCCCTTTTCATAACAGGGTAGGAACAACAGTAACAAAAACCAAATGTAATTAATCCCAACAAACCACTCCCAAATCCCTCCTATTTATTTCCCAAGCAGGGAGGGGCTAGCTAGCGTCTTCATCTACTTTTCCCAGAGAGCCAGCTTTTTGTTTTCCTTTGCTCTCCTCTCCTTTCCTCTCTACGCATAAACACATCTGGGATGGGCCCCATCTCTTCCTTCTCCTCTTCACAGAGAGAGAGAAAGAGAGAGAGAGAGACTCCGAAAGCTTGGAATACTAAATGGTCCAAGTCACTAACTCAGATTGGATCCTGTAAAAAACATACTCACAAGGCTTCCTCTGGATGCTATATAACAGATAACAGATAAATAAATATGTCCCCTTTATCTTCTTTCTGTATGAAACCACCTCCCTATCTGGGTTTTTGTTCACATTGGTGGGTTCTGATTCCAGGTACACCTATGGGAAACCTGTGCCTGGTCGGGTAAAACTGAGCGTCTGCCGGCATCCCGAACACCTGTCTTGCCAGTGTAATAGTGGCAAAAGTCTGTGTAAAGAATTCGATGGTGAGGTAAGGGATGTCGAGTTTTCAGAGCTGGAATATCTTTGTAGACCTATTTTAAACCTAATTTTGCTGGTTTTTTTTTTTAATGGGGATTATATTTTCTTGATTCACTCTGACAAACAGTAGGGAGGGTGATCATACAGACAACTGATTTTTGAGACAATTGAAATAATGCTCACTCTATTGAAACTGTATGGCAAAAGTTAGCAAAATGAGACATCATTCTTCCCTCATTTTCAATCATGTTTCTTTCAATTAAATTGCTCTGCATTTAAAGAATAGAATAGAAAAGAGCAGAGTTGGAAGGGACCTTGGCGGTCTTCTGATCCAACCCCTTGCTCAGGCAGGAAATCCTATGCCATTTCAGAAAAATGGTTGTCCAATCTCTTCTTAAAAACTTCCAGTGTTGGAGCATCCACAACTTCTGGGGGCAAGTTGTTCCACTGATTAATTGTTCTTCCTGTCAGGAAATATCTTCTTAGTTCTGCGTCGCTTCTTTCCTTGATCAGTTTCCAGCCATTGCTTCTTGTCCTGCCTTCAGGTGCTTTGGAGCAGGGGTCGCCAACCTTTTGGACCTCAGGGACCACCAAACTCATAATTTTAAATCCCAGGGACCACTAACCGGTTCTGTGGGCATGGCCTAATTTGTGGGTGTGGCTTGGTGATCATGTGACTAATTGGGCGTGGCTTGTATGTAAATATTATAAATATTTATATAAATATTGAATTTTTTATAAAAAAGAGCAACTTTTACCCAAAATCAGGCAAAGCAAGCAGGCAGATTGAGTTGCTCACAGAGTCATTCAGTGATCCATCTATCTGCCATCGGATACTTGAGTCTGTCACATAAAATTTGCTTGCTGTGAGTCTGCACTGAATAATAGAATCTTCAGTCTTAAGAGAGGTTCAGCTGTGCTTAAAAGGAGAACCAAAGTTCTAAAGACTAGCTAGAAAGCAAGAAGCCCAACTATTTCCTGTTTCCTAGCTAATCAAAATCTCCTGGCACAGCAGAACAACTGATGGTCAGGAAAAAAAAGGAAAAATAGCAATTTAGCAGGCAAGTTTGCCAGGTAAAGAGTGAGTGGGCGGGGAGGGTTCCCATGGACCATATGGGCAGCGCAGCCTTGTGTTTCTGCCCAGCCTGGATTAATTGCTTTGGGGGAGTGCTCTGGGACTGACATTTCTCTGTGGCCCACCAAAATTTTCTCCCGGATCACCAATGGGCTGTAGCCCACCGGTTGGTGACTGCTGCTATAAAGCACTTGGTACAAATGTATCACTGAAAATTCACTTCTTACGCTTGCATTTAGACTACTTCCCTTTGAATGGTGGGGCAGTGAGTGAGGAGCATGGGGAGAGATTCCACCAAGATATCACAGGCATGAAGAAAAGATACCGAGGGAAACGGAATCCGTCCATGCTTGCCAGTTAATGCTGGAATCTCCCCAGGGATGGTACTACTGCAGTTCACAAGAGAAAAGCCAAAAAGCCCAGTTTAGATACCGAATAAAGATACAACTTTGTCGTTCAATCTGATGTTAGAGCTTGACAGTTTTTCATCCAAAAAGCACAAAAATGTTACAGGAAAAACCAATAAATGAATGGGATGTTACTGGTATCAATAAAAAGATAAACTTATAATGATTGGAGTGGCACCATTCTCATTGCTATATCATATTTTGCAAAAATGTTATGCAGCATAATAGCACATATCCCCCTTGTAATCTATATATATAAAAGCCAAGTACCACTCACTCATCACAAAACCTCCAGAACCGTAAAGCCTACAAACTTGAAATTTGGCACGTATATTTTTCTTGGCTTCTAGGTGCTTGCTAAGAAAGGATTTTTTGAAATGACAATCAGATCATTATTATTTCTTAATACAGTAATTAACATGCTACAGAGTTCTACTTCCCCTCCCCACCTGAAAATAACTCTGTTCTAACTGGCAGTTGCCTCACATTCTGTTACCTCAGTTCCAACTGGCTGGTGTTCCACTCCTTCACTTAGGAGCTCCTAAACGTCTATTCCCTCCACCTATGGAACTGCTTCTGGACTCAAGGCAGCAGGAGCAATATTCCCTTATGTGTTTCAATCCCTGACCACCACTGAGCCAACGGATTGTAAATCCTATTTCTCCTGCATAGCCTGATCACATAGTGTCATTGCGAAGCATGGGTATCCAGCTAGTTTTGATATATTTTGATGCCAGCCCATGGGCTGGATGCATCACACACTGGCCATGCCCATGCCTGTTTTAGTGAAGGAGAACAAAGTCCCAATATGTCAAAGGACGCCCCTGTGATGATAT
This sequence comes from Bungarus multicinctus, assembly GCA_023653725.1. Classification (NCBI taxonomy): domain Eukaryota; kingdom Metazoa; phylum Chordata; class Lepidosauria; order Squamata; family Elapidae; genus Bungarus; species Bungarus multicinctus. Next base: position 8,685,724 of record CM042834.1, on the reverse strand, counting down.
GAGTTTGACACCCCTGCTATAGGGATTCTACCTCCTTGGCTTGGCTCTGCTGTCCATGAACCAGAGAGCGAGTTTCCAACCCACATAGAAGGCATAAACTTGAAAAAAATTGCATTGCTGAAAAACAAGGAATGCGAGGCTATTTGCAAAGGCTCACATCCTGCTATTTCTTGGTTGTGTGGCATGCAGGCAGACAGGGATGGCTGTTTCTCCAAGGTGGTGGACACTGAGGAGTTCCACCTGATGTGGCTTGGTTTTTCGATGGACATCACCGTAGAAGGCAAAATTACAGAGGAAGGGACAGGTAACCTTCATGAGCAACAAAAGAGCAACAACTGGCTGCCGGAATGGCCCAGAACCAGACCTAAAACTCCCATTTCCTACAAGGAAGATTTGGCAGATAGCAATAACACTTTAGACTTATATTCCACTTCACGGTGCTTGGTGGCCCAGTGGTTAGAATGCAGTACTGCAGGTTACTTCTGCTGACTGCCAATTGCCTGCAATTTGGCAGTTCGAATCTCACCAGGCTCAAGGTTGACTCAGCCTTCCATTCTTCCGAGGTGGGTAAAATGAGGACCTAGATTGTTGGGGGTGATATGCTGACTCTGTAAACGGCTTAGAGAAGGTTGTAAAGCACTGTGAAGCAGTTTATATGACTAAATGCTATTACTGTTACAGCCCTCTCTAAGCGGTTTACAGAGTCAGCCTATTGTCCCCAATAATCTGGATCCTCATTTTACCCACCTCAGAAAGATGAAAGTGTCAGCCTTGGAAGTCATATTTCCCTTAGAAGCTTCGAGGCTGCCACATTTAGTGCCTGGGAATTTGGGAGGGGGGATTTTATTGAGAGGTGGAAGATTAGACTCAACATTCTTCTTAGAAAGTCAAGGACATGTTGCCCTTCACCTGGAGAGGAGTGTCTGGAGGAATGTCTCCAGTTGGGACGATATTTGATTGGACCATGTGATGGACTGGTTGGTGCAAAGGATGGATGTTTGAATTTCTATTGGGAAGGGGAACATGACAACATATGCTAACATGACAACTCTAATAAAATGGAACTTTGAGAAAAACTTTGTCTCAGAGTTTATTGGCTTGGAGCTTGTTAGTTGGAATGCTGACATGAAGGCTGAGTTAACCTTGATAGAAAAAACATTCTGTGTCTAAGTTTAAGTGCTGGCCACATGATGACGGAAGTGTCTCCCAGACAACAGATTCCCTAGGTTGAGAATTGGAGATGCGCACTACCCCTTTGAGCTGGTCATGACTGGACAGGGGAAAACCTTTTGGCAAATTCAAACTAACAGAGGGAATTATGTCAGAGAAATCCCAAAAGTGATTTTTTTTTCAAGAGGAAATTGGACTTTCTTGTTTTTCTTTGAAGACGTATTTCTTCTCATCCAAGAAGCTTCTTCAGTTCTTTGAAGGAATTTCTTGGATGAGAAGCGAAACGTCTTCATAGAAAAACAAGAAAGTCCAGTTGCCTCTTGAAATAGCACCTTTGGGACAACCATGACCTGGATGATTGAGAATCTCCATAGATGTGTCAGAGAAATCTGCACATGGAGGGGAGGGGGACTGTGGAGATCGTCTATTCCTACCCCTTGCTCAAAGCAGAAATCCATAAATAAAGGGCAAATGTCCATCAAAAAAATCAAGACTTCTTGGTACTCCAGAGACAAAGAGCTTCTGAGAAATTGGAGAGGAAGGAAATGGAGCAGCCTTTTTCAGATAACATTTCTCTTCAACAGGAGTGGAGGTGCATGCCACAGAATTAATTGAGACCACGGCCACGTTGAGCAAAATTGTCTTTGAAAACCCAGACCGTTACTATAAACTCGGCATTCCCTATGTCGTGAAGGTAAGATGAGGACTATGGTTTCTTTGCAAAGCTGGATTTAAGCCGTATCTGCCCAGCCAGCACCTCCAGTCTGCTCCAATGCCATTTCTTCACTCCAACAGCTGCTGTCCAGTTGCTCTGAGCTAGAATGGTCAAAACCAGTGTAAAAGCATTAAGGAATACAGAATAACAGACTTGGAAGGGACCTTGGAGGCCTTGTAATATAGGGATCCCCAACTCTCGGTCCTTGATCCAACACTGGGCCATGACATGCCAAAAACAGGGAATGCATGATGCAGGCACCATGTGAAACCATCCCCCTTCTGATCCGCAGAAAGCCCTCTCTCCTTGGAACAGGTTCGTGGTGTCCAAAAGATTGGGGACCACTGTTCTAGTTCAATCCCTTTCTCAAGCAGGAGATCTTATACCATTTAAGACAAAGGAGGGAGGGAGTAAAGAATGGAGGGAGGAGATAGATGGAGGGAGGGAGGGGGAGAGAGAGCGAGAGAGAGGAGGGAAGAACCAACCAAGCAAGCTGCAGTCTACAATAGGAACTTTCAGGCTTTGTTCATTAGCAGGATTATGAAGCAAGGGTATCCATGATGGTGGTAGCCCCCAAAAGTCAGGATGGCAGCCACAACAAAGTCCCAGTCATGCCTCAGTGCAATAGCAATAGCACTTAGGCTTATATGCCACTTCAAAGTCCTTTACTGTACTCTCTAAGCGGTTTACAGTTGGCCTATAGCCCCCAACCATCTGGGTCCTCATTTACCCACTTCGGAAGGATGGAAGGCTGAGTCAACGTCGAGGTGCTCAGGACATCGAACTGCTGGTAGTGAGCAGTGAGTTAACCTGCAGCTGAGGACCCAGATGGTTGGGGGCAAAATGCTGACATTATAAACTGTCCAGAGAGTATGTAAAACAGTATAGATGTTCTGCTTTGAAATTCCCAAGCCCTCTTTCTTAAGTCCGTTTAGAGTCTGTTTATCAAACCAACCTGTAACACCATCTCTCAGCAGCTCCTTGCTTGGGTTTAGAAATCATCCCCTTTCTTTCTCAGCCACAGCCCCAAAACCTAGGCTGAAGTCCCTCCTGCTAGTCTCCCCTTTTTCACACAGTTGTAATGGTAGGGAAAAAGATTAGGATGGCTTGATGGAAAGCTTGGCGTCCCTGAAGGAAAAGGCAGAATAGAAATTGCATTTGTAAATCGTGAAATATTAGGCCCTAAGTCAATATGGTGGTTTTTTGTGCGCAGGTGAAGCTGGTAGATGGCAGAGAGGTGCCGATCCGCAATGAAACAGTGCAACTTTTGATAGAGCCAAGAATCCAGCAGCTCAATCAAGTGACAGATGCTGAGGGAAGAGCTCAATTTTCCATAGAAACCACTGATCTCATATACGGACGTTTGCATCTTACGGTTAGTCTCCTGTATTTGTGTTGGCTGTATTTTATGACATACACATTCTCTAAAAAAAAAAAAGGCTCATCAGCAATGGCAAGTACTTAGGGCTCCCTCTCTTTTTTATTTTTTCTGTCTCTCTTTGCTCATCGTTGCTGTCTTTTTTCTTCTTTAAGGTGATTTCCCAGCTTACTCATTCCGTTGTTTAACTCAAAAATATCATGTATATTATCCTTTCAAAAGTGACCATTGTCATTCCCCTGTTGAAGCCAGAATCTGTGGAGGAAGAACTGGATCTACGGAGATCGAGGTGGCGGCTTCGTTGGCTTCAGAGGAATGTGGGGAGGAGCAGACTGAGTCAGTCCAGGGTCTTTCTGGATTGGGACAGCTTGTAGGCAGGGATGAACAGGAGCAGGATGACCAAGAGAGACTAAGTAGTGAACATGGAAGACAGAGCTTAGGGGATGAGCAAGGAGCACTCCTTCCTGATCCTCAAGCATGGAGAATGGAGAGAAGATGGGAACAGCGCAGGCTGACCTGAAGACTCAGAAGTAGAGTCCCCTGCCCCTCTTCCCCCAAAGCACACCTGGGGACTGAGACTTAAGAAGATGTTGTGGGGAGTGTGGCTTCTACAGCACAGTCACAGCCTTCCTCTTGATTTTGGTTGCCTCTCTCTTTCTCTGTATCTCTTTCATATCATATTTCTCTTTTATCTCTTTCTCATCTATCTTATCTTATCTAATCTTATCCATCTATTACCTATCTATATCTATGTATCCACTGGTGGGATTCAAATAATTTAACAACTGGTTTGCCCAGGGTCAGGTTGGCTGTCCTGGAAGGCATGGCCCAACCCCGTCCTCCAACTCTGGCGCACATGCTAGATGAGCCTCTCGCGACAGGCAACCTGATCTTGGGTGAACTGGTTGTTAAATTACACCCCCCTATCAAAATGGATCCTGGGTGCTGTGCTGCAATGGAGAAACGGGAAATGGAGTGGCTGGCATGAAGGAAGGAGGAGCAGAGAGAAAAAAGAGGGAAAGCATACTTCTTCCCTTGCACCTGACACTCCGTTGCCCATTTCTCCATTGCAGCAGAGCGCCCAGGATCCACTTTGATGGGGGGCATAATTTAACAACCTGTTCACCCAAACCAGTGGGAACCGGTTGAATTTCACTACTGTATATACGTATACACATACACACACATATATATACCTCCCTCCCTCCCTCTTATCTACCTATCATCTATCTATCTATCTGTCTGTCTGTCTGTCTGTCTATCGTCTGTCTATCTATCTATCTATCTATCTATCTATCTATCTATCTATCTATCTATCTATCTATCTATCTATCTATCTATCTATCTATCTATCTATCTATCTATCTATCTATCTATCTATCTATCTATCTATCTATCTATCTAATCCAGCTATCCAAATATCCATTATCTGTCTATATCTACTGAATATCTACTGTATATCTCAGTGATGGATAACTTGTTCGGCACTGAGTGCCAAAAGCACACACACGCACATCACCAAAATGCAATGCCCCCACCCCGTGCATGCACACGTGCCCCTGCACATGCACACACATCCCTCATGCATATGGCCCACCCACTGTGTATGTCGCACATCCCCTGCTCATGCACCATCCCCCGGTGCATGTGCAGCAGAGACCTGAAGACCAGCTGACCAGAGGATGGCACACATGCATGCGTAACAGAGCTGAGCTGGCACAACAGCTCACGTGCCCAGAGAGAGAGTTCTGCATGCCACCTCTAGCACGCATGCCATAGGTTCACCATTATATCTATATCTATCATCTATATCATCTAACAATCTGTCACATTTTAGAACTTCCCATCTTTCTCGCCCTTGTCAATGAAATGTTCTCAGCCAGCCTCCCACCTAATTTCTCTAAATCTATGCTTTTCCTCTCAGGCTACATATCAAGTTGAATCTTCATGTAGTAGCAACACCTGGGTTACACCCCGCCACAAAGAAGCATCTTATATAGCGTACATGTTTTATTCTCCAAGCAAAAGTTACCTACATATCGAGCCTGTATCAGAGACATTAAGCTGCAGCCACCGTGAGCCGGTTCGGGTGCGTTACATCCTTAACCAAGGTGACGAGAAAGAGGATGAGATTGTCTTCTATTACATGGTGAGTCTTCTGGTGATGGCTGAATTCACAAAGCAAGTTTGCTTGGCTCTGTTAAACAGTTTTTCTCCTTGACTTACAACCATTTGTTTAGTGACCATTCAAAGTTATAGCTACACTGAAAAAGTGACAATACTAATTTTCTTCTGACCATTGCACTATCCCTACGTTCATGTGATTAAAATTTAGATTCTTGTAATCAATTCATATTTATGACAGTTGCAGTGTCCTGGGGGCAGGTAATCACCATTGTGAACTTCTTACATGCAAAGTCAATGGGGAAGTCAGATTCTCTTAACAACCATGTTACTAACTTAACAGCTGCAGTGATTCACTTAAGAACTCTAGCAAGAAAGGTCATACAATGGGGAACACTCACCACAACTATTTTACCTAGACAGAGAAATTTTGGGCTCAGTTGTGTCCATAAACTGAAGACTACCTGTAATCTGGAAACTCCCTGCTTATAGTTTATTTTGCACAAATATAATGAAGTATCTGTAATGCCATGGCAACATCTTAGTGGATAATAATGGAAATTTTCAGGGCATTGGTTTTTCTAAGACGGAGTCCTTTTCCCAGAAGTGGAGAAATTGTGTTAACAAGCCCATTATACTACTAGCTTCTCAATTCCTTTGGTGCTGCCTTGAGTTGAATACTTCAGAACAATTGCTTTAGCCACATCTTGCACCTGCTAACCAAAGTACTGCAATTCCATTGTTATGCAGGTTTTCAGGTATGACTTGATGAAAAAAATAAGAGACAGAGTCCAGTTTCCCCTTGATAAGCCAAACATGTTTATTCATCTGAGTAAAGATGGATGCTCCCAAAAGGTGGAGAAATCCCAAACACAGTGTGAGATTATAAAAATACTCAAGCATGCGTTTTGGTTACATGCCTAATCCACAGGCTAGTCATTTCCTTTGGGATTTTTCATGGCCTTGAAGCCTGCATAGGCCTGAATTTTAGGCTTGCCATTTCAACATATGTTCCCTTCAGGCAATTATCAAATCTACCAGATTCCTGATCAACACCATGGGTGAATTACTGTTCTATTATTTTAATCGTACAGACTTCTCAAAGGGTTAAACTAGACAATAGCAGCTCTAAAATAAAAGAATTCTTCTCACCCAGTTCCAGACACTGTCAATGACTCTACTCCTGCAGTCTTCTTGATTATGAAGCTGTCTCCAGCTGTGTGGTGGCCATTTTGGCTGCCTCTTCTCCATGATGTGGCATAGAGAACAATAGTCTTGGAGCGCTACAGGGGAGTTGCGTTCTCCCCTGGAACCTCACAAGGCACCTCTCCTTTGCTTCACCACCCCTCCAGGGTAGCTTTGGTTGTTTCTGGAGCCCACGAACAGGAAGAAGCCAGCGCAGGGGATGGAGAGCTTTGTTCCCTTGCTGCTGGTGTCGCCACAATGTCACTTCCTGTCCCCTTTTATTTTAAATGCAATACTGAGAAGAATATTCAGAAAAGTGGACTCATAATTGTATTTAAAGTGGCGGCAGTCTAATTATTGGAGTAAAATGATAAAATTCTAAAAACGGAAGAAAGGAAGTAAAGGAAGAAAATAGTAATTTTGTTAAAAATACAGAAAATTGGACAGACACTGGATTTGGATAGGCATTTTTAAAAATGTTTACAGAGAACTAAAAGTGAAAAATAAGACAATTTTATTACTAAAAGACCCCTGAAAGCTACAATATAAGACTCAACTGGTAGAGGGATTTGTGAAGATTTCACCCTTGGACTATTTAAAAGAACAGATTTGATTAATTTTGGGACACAAAGTTCGTGGACGTTGGATTTTTAATTTGAAAAGTGGACTTGGTTTGGTCAAAAATAAAGATGAGTAGAATTTGCAAAGAAATTGCAGCAGATATTCTGGAAATACAAGATACTTTAACAAGGGGATGCAAGGACATTTTGAATAAAATGCAAAGCATGAATCTAGAGCTGGAAATTGGGACACAAACAATAAGAAGAAAGCAGGAGATCCAGAAAGAAGAGTAACCGGAGACAAAAAAGAAATAAAAATAAAAATGATAATGATTGATGTAAGCCAAGGGGAAAGTACTATAAGGGAATTGAAAGGCAATCGATCAATTTCTCCAAGCCCTAGCACATCTAACAGGAATTTCTTCTTTCCATGCAGGTCAAGGCTAAGGGGGACATCATACGAACAGGGACACACAGGGAGCCAGTGGAACAGGGAACAGGTAAATGTTCTCCCTCCAAATTACACTCGACACCCCCTCCTGCTTGGCAAAAAGCTTCCCAGAAGTTCCAGGGGTGTCTCCATCTATGGGGCTCCAGTTCTCTCTTGCTGAATGCTGGGAATCCCTTGAACATCTGAAAAACCTCTCTTCCTTTTCCCACTCACAGCTGGGTTCACTATATCCAATTTCACACTGGCAGGGCATGGAAGCTGGGCACACACAGCCAGCCCTGCCATTGGGCAGAGGAAAGGGGTGGTCTCAAGCAGTAGGAACAGGCCATTTCTCACAAATCTCTGCAGCCACTTCCTTCATCCTGAGTTTTTGCTGGGCATCACAGTGAGGTCTCTTTGCAACTACAGTAGAAGACTGCCCACATGCCTATGCTTTTTCCTCTAGAACAGGCCCTTCTCAGAGACCCACAGAGAGGATTGGGGGCTCAGTCTCTTGTAGTCAGCAGGATGGCATGTTGGGTGTGACTTTGTTTTCAAGGATTAAAAAAACATGCAAGGTGGAAGAATGAAGGATAGAGAATGGGATTCAGCTCCCAATCACCTGGTACACCGAAGGCCCCAATTTCAACCCAGAGTCTCCAGAAAGCCTGGAGAGCCATGGGAAGGCACGGCTAACAGCACTGATTCATGGGTCTGAGGCAGCATTTGGGGTTTTAGGGTGGCAAAGGGTTGAAGGATTCCATGGCGTGTGCCACAAGGCCTGTTTTATCTCCATTGCTCTCCTGTGCAGTGGGAAAATGTTACTGGAGGGAGGCTCACCTGTTGTTTCATGGATCCCTGAAACAAGAGGGACCACTGATTTGATCATTGCCACTACAAACCTGAAATTTATTGTGGAGGAGAAGAGAAGCCCTCACAACTGAGAAGAAGACAGCAGCTGAAACCCTGCAGCTCCTGGTTCTTCAATGATCCATTTTTGACTCACATTTCTCAGCCTGTTGTGGTCACCCTGGTGAAGTCTGATGTATTCCAACTGGAACTTATTTCATCTATCTATCTTATTTCATGTGTCTATCTATGCATCTATCTATCTATCTATCTATCTATCTATCTATCTATCTATCTATCTATCTATCTATCTATCAATCAATCATCTATCATCTCTCTCTCTCTCTCCATCCATCCGTCCGATCGTCCGTCCGTCTATTGAAATGTATATGTCTCTTTCGATCTCTCTTTTTCTTTTCTCCACCCGGGAATTTCATCCTTTAGAAACCAAAGGGGACTTCCTTTTGAATCTCTTGGTGGATGTCAACACCGCTCCCAAGATCCACTTGCTCCTCTACACCATTTTGCCCAGTGGAGAACTCGTTGCTGGCTCGAGAGACTTCGCCGTAGAAAAGTGCTTCTCCGACACGGTAAAGTTTTGTGTTTTGTGTTGTGCTGTTAGAGAAAGGCAGAATCTTTTTTAAAAAGTTTTTTATTTTTATTTTACATACATATGAATGTGTGAACAATATAACACCTGGCTGTTTGACATTTTAATACAATTAATATAATACTTAATATATTTAACTTTAATAAACTTATATGCTTCTAATATTCCTACCTAAATTTATTACTTCCAAAATTCTCATTGTTTGATTTTCAATATTTCTGTATCTAATTTCATATCCATTCTTATATTTAAATATCTTCCTTTTACATCCAATAACATATTAATAATCATGTTAGCTATTTTTCCCACAATCTTATTTCCTTTTAGCATTAATACACATCCTTATATTCCATTACAGTCTTCTATTCATTTATATATTCAATATTTCATTATATTAGTTCTTTTATGCTAATCCTCATGTTATTCAAATATATTTAATATCACCCTCATTCAAATTCTAGTTTCCTTAAGAAGGGCAGAATCTTAAAGATCCAGAACAGGTCTTCTCTAAGCTAGTGCTCCTCAACTCTACTGGTGCTAATATCCATAAAGCCTTTTTTTCTCCTCATCCTTTGAGAAATAGCTCTTGAGTTATCCTTTTGCTATCTGCTGGTCAAAGCGGATATAATCAGTTCTGTCTGGGCCAGACCTGTTCCCTTGAACGCCGGTATCTCAGTGGGTCATAACTAAATTGTAATGGAAAGAAAACCCCAAACATCGGCTAAACTTTATTTATTTATTTATTTATTTATTTATTACATTTATATACCGCCCTTCTCCCAAGGGACTCAGGGCGGTGAACAGCTCGTCTAAAAACCCCACAAATACAAAAGTTAAAAAATAATTAAATATTGGAATTAGCTGCAGACTAAAATTAGGAAACCCCCCCCCCACCCTTAAAACCCAATATAAAATTAAAATGGAGATCAAATTTAAAATCATTATCTCAGCCCAGGCCGGCCTGCTCAAAGAGCCAGGTCTTTAACGCGCGCCTGAAGGCCCTCAGGTCCGTGCCGGTACGAAGTTCCGGTGGCAGAGTATTCCAGAGGGCGGGGGCACCCACAGAGAAGGCCCTACCCCTTGGCGCCGCCAGACGACACATAGCGGCCGACGGCACCCGGAGCAGACCCTCCCTGTGGGAACGCACCGGCCTGTTGGAGAACGTTGGTAGAATGCGGTCCTGAAGGTAACCTGGTCCCATGCCATGGGTCGCCCTAAAGGTCAAAACTAGAACCTTAAAGCGAACCCGGAGAGCCATCGGCAACCAATGCAGCTCGCGCAGGAGAGGCGTCACATGGGCGCTACGCGACGCCCCCATAATCACCCTCGCGGCTGCATTTTGCACCAACTGGAGTCTCCGGATGCTCCCCGCAGGGAGCCCCATGTAGAGGGCATTACAATAGTCCAGGCGAGAGGTGACAAGGGCCTGAGTGACCGTGCGCAAGGCGTCCCGATCCAGGAAGGGCCGCAACCGGTAGATCCGACGGATCTGATGAAACGCCCCCCTGGAGACGGCCGCGATGTGATGTTCAAACGACAGCCGTACATCCAGGAGGACTCCCAGGTTGCGAGCCCTCTCTGTGGGGGGCAGAACCTCCCCCCCAATAGCCAGCGAAGGTGTCAGCTGGCTATATCGGGGCGCCGGAAACCACAGCCACTCGGTCTTGGATGGGTTGAGCCGAAGCCTGTTCCCGCCCATCCAGTCCCGCACGGCCTCCAGGCACCTAGACATAGTCCCCACAGCATCGTTGGGGTGGTCCGGAGTGGAGATATACAACTGGGTGTCATCTGCATACAGATGACACCTCACTCCAAGACCACGGATGATCTCGCCCAGCGGCTTCATGTAAATGTTGAACAGGAGGGGAGAAAGGACCGACCCCTGAGGCACCCCACAAACCAGGGGCCTAGAGGTGGACCTCTCCCCCCCCGTCAACACAAATTGCGAACGGTCAGAGAGGAAGGAGGAGAACCATCGGAGGACGGTTCCACCAATCCCCAACCCCTCCAACCGTCGCAATAAGATACTATGGTCGATAGTATCAAAAGCCGCCGAGAGATCTAATAGGACCAGGACAGAGGAGAACCCTCTGTCACGAGCCCTCCAGAGATCATCAACCAACGCGACCAATGCCGTCTCAGTGCTATGTCCAGGCCTGAAGCCCGATTGGAACGGATCGAGGTAAGTTGCTTCCTCCAGGTACTGGGGGAGCTGACGTGCCACCACACTCTCAACAACCTTCGCCACGAAGGGAAGGTTGGAGACTGGACGATAGTTGTTTAAAATAGCTGGGTCCAGGGAAGGCTTCTTGAGGAGGGGGCGCACCACCGCCGCCTTCAGGGCGGTAGGGAGCACCCCCTCTCTCAAAGAAGCGTTGACAATCCCCTGGAGCCAGCCTCGTGTCGTCTCCCTGGCGGCCGAAACCAACCAGGAAGGACACGGGTCCAATAAACAGGTGGTGGCATTCAGACCCCCCAGCAACCTGTCCACACCCTCAGCGGTCACAGGATCGAACTCCCCCCAGATAACACTCTCAAGACCTGCCCCGGACACCTCCCCCGGGACCACCCAATTGGAGTCAAGCCCTTCCCGAATCTGAGCGATTTTATCATGCAGAAATCGGGAAAACTCCTCTGCTCTACCCTGCAAGAGGTCATCCCGCGCTCTCGGTTCAAGTAGAGAGCGGGTCACTCTAAACAGGGCGGCAGGCCGATTTTCTGCTGATGCAATAAGGGCGGAGAAATACGAAGATTTCGCTGCCCCTATCGCCACAAGGTAAGTCTTAATATGAGATCTCACCTGTGTTCGGTCAGACTCAGAACGGCTCGCCCTCCAAATGCCCTCAAGACGTCTTTTTCGGCACTTCATCTCCCGTAGCTCCTCCGTATACCACGGAGCCAAATGGGATCTGTGCCGAGTCAGAGGTCGCATAGGCACAACTCGCTCTAGGGCCCCGGCGGCCGACCCCTCCCAGGTGGCCACCAGGTCTCCAGGCGAGCTGAGAGCCAGAAATTCAGGAAATGGCCCAAGCTCCCTCTGGAACCGATCCGGATCCATTAGGCGCCTGGGGCGGAACCATCTAAGTGGCTCCGCCTCCCTGCGGTGGGGGGTAGCGGAACAGAAATCCAGCCTCAGGAGGGAATGATCTGTCCATGACAAGGGTGTAATAACTAAATCCCCCCAATTACAGTCATTCAATCACTGCCCAGAGACAAAAATCAGGTCCAGCATGTGACCTCCCATGTGAGTGGGGGCAGAAACTAACTGGGTCAGGTCCATGGCCGTCATGGAAGCCAAGAACTCCCGGACCAACCCCGAGGTTTCACCGAGCGATGGCAGGTTGAAATCCCCCATGACTAAGAGCCTTGGGGTCTCAACCGCCAGCCCGGCTATTACCTCTAGGAGTCCGGGTAGGGCCGATGAGACGTGGCAGGGAGCCAGGTACGTCAACAAAAGACCCATCTGAACCCCTTGCCCCCACTTCACAAAAAGAGATTCACAGCCAGCCGTCTGAGGGACAGTGGCCTCCCTAGGACAAAGGACTTCCTTTATAAGCACCGCCACCCCACCGCCCCTTCCCTGAGCCCTAGGCTGGTGAAATGCAAGGAAACCTGGTGGGCACATCTCAACCAGAGGGACACCTCCCTCTGGGCCCAACCAGGTTTCGGTAACACCTACCAGGTCCGCGGCCTCCTCCTGAGCCAACTCCCAGATCAGGGGAGCCTTATTAACCACGGACCTGGCATTGCACAACAGCAGCCGGGTATTCAGGGCCTGAGATTCCGGACAACCAGGACTGCAGGATGGGTAGGGAGGGTCGGAGCGCGCTACCGCTTGTAAACATCGGGAGCGCGATCCCCTAACCGGATATGGCCCTCCACCCCTAGCATACCTACCTCTCCCAGTTACCGTGCCGATAAAACTGGCCCCCGGCTGCCCACCCTCTGTCTGCCACCCCGACACGGGAACCCCCGAGGCCCCACAGGCGCGCTCGCCGGCCCGGCTGCCCCCAATTCCATGCGGGCTGTCTCCCCCGCCCGCCCTGGACTTTTCCCCTTTAAAAAATCCCCTTAAAAATTTTTTAAGCCCGAATTTACCACGCCCTCCCCGGTTTCCCCGACCCCACCATCACTTAAACCTTCTTTTTAACAATTTTGATAGCCTTAATTACATTCCTACTCATTATAGTAATATTGTACATAATACAACAATCTTTCAACTTCTGTCCTTTCATCTACCTACTAATTGTTACCTATTGTACAGAAATATGCATCATTATCTTTCCCCCCCTTTCTAATTTCTACCTCTACTCTATATCTTAATATCACAAATCTTATATTAGTAGATACTCTATTTGTATCCTTCATCTCTTGACCGTTTTAATATTTCAATTAAAACAATATCAATATCTCTTCTTCATTGCTGGATAGGAAGATAAGCCTCAGATCAAGTAGGAGAGTTGTGACTCTCTGCAATCTATGAGGCATCCCTCCTTTCTTTGTCACCCCTCCAAGGTGACTTTAGCCCTTTAAGGGTGATAAGTATTTAGCAGAGTTTCCTTGCCTATCAAGGAGTAAACAGCAAACGAAAATAGTGTGCAAAATTGTAGCAATGAGTATAGAGTCACACAGGCACAGAAGTTGATGGGTAAAGGTTTTATATACAGGGGTATAAGCACAATCCAAGATTCAGTCCAATGTTGATATACAGTTCATCATTCGATAGAATATATAACTAACCATCATAATCAGCAAGCAATACAGCAACTTCAATACATCAATGCAGCAATGGAGAAATATAGTTGCAAAGTGATGAAGATACTTGCTGAATAGCCTAGTAGAAGAAGCAGCATAGTAGCATAGAAGCATCCAGTAGCAGCCACAGTAATCACAAGCAACAACAAGGAACAGCAGCAACAGCAAGCAACAGCAGCAGCAGCAGCCACAATGTGCTCTCTGGCTTCTTGCTATATAGTAATCCTGCTTCCTGTAGCCAATCAATATCCTGGCTTCAGTTAAAATGCTTAGTCATTATGACTTGCAGCCATATATAGTAAACCAATATAGTTCAGGTTCTTAAAGAAATCTAACAAAGGGCCCCCAACGAAGAGAGTTTAGCCTAGGTTAGCGGAGCCCCGGTACCTACTACTGTGTCACAATGACACCAAATCGGAAGTCAAATTAATCCTATTTATGGGGGCTCAGCCAATAGTTCCATTAAGCCTATCAAACTGTGGCCTGAGGTCAGTCACAGAGGGCAACTCAAGGTTACAATATGCATGACAATAAGGATGACTTCATTCATTTCTTCTTCCATTCATTCCATATCGAGAGGAAGTGTCCTTTTCAAAGACCTGGTTTATGTTTACAGGCCAAACTGTGGTTCTCTAATCAAGAAGGTCTGCCTGGCCAGAAAGCCCAACTCCATCTTTCAGCCTTCCCCGGTTCCCTCTGTGCCATCCATGTTGTTGACCAGAATGTCTTTCTCTGGAAACCTGAAGCTGAGCTCTCCCCTGAGAAGGTGAGTTCCGATTGCATTTCATTTGGGGTCCACTGCTCATTCCAGGTATTCAATTTTGACCAGCTCAAAGTTGACTCATTTGTCCATCCTTCTGAGGCTGGTAAAAATGAGGACCCAGATTATTGGGGGCAATAGGCTGACCCTGTAAACCACTTTGGGCTGTAAAACACTATGAAGCGGTATATAAGTCTAAGTGCTATTGCTATTGCACAGTCTGTTTTATTGGCTGATAGCTTGATGGACAGGAAATTCCTCTAGCCCAAATCTCCATCCTCAGTTGCAGCCTTTCTTGATTTCAGGTTTACAACTTCCTTCTCAAGGAGGATTACAGATTCTCTATGGACTTCTCTTCGGATAAAATCAATCTTCATCCCTGTCCTGTAAAGCCAGCATTCAGAGGTGAAAACATCTTCCTCCCTAGGGACGGAGATTCTTACAATATATTCAAGGTAAGCACCAAAGCTATGATTCCCCACATGGGAGATGCTCTCATTAGGCACGGAGAAGTGTGTAGTAGGTTCTCTGCTGAGCTGAATCTTCTGGTATCTTCCTGGGCAGATCCATAAAGATATAGTTTCTTTGCAGGATCCAATCTGGGTCGGTCACCGGGACCAGAGGTTTTGTCTTCCAAGCTTTCAGTCTTGTGCTGGAGCCCATCCTCAGGAAACTAACACACATTCTGGTAAAGAGATGTTCCCTGAAGATGGGCTCTAACATGAGTCCGAAATTTCAGAAGACTAAATCTCTTGTCCCAGTGGCTGACCGAGATTGGATCCTGCAACATTATCCTGGGACAGGTATATTCATCTTCATTCATGATATACTTTCCTTATTTTCTTAATGGTTTGTCCTTCCTAACTATCTGCCCTGGGATTTAATCTGACTCTACAGATAGTCTTCAATTTATGACCATAATTGAGCCCCAAAATTCTATTGCTAAGTGAGACATTTGTTAAGTGAGTTTTGCCCCATTTTATGACTTTTTTTTGCCACAGTTATTAAGTGGATCACTGCAACAAGAGTTAAGAGTCATGGTGGCACAGTGGTTAGAATGCAGTACTGCAGGCTCACCGTTTACTCCATATTCCTTATGGTTGGGTATATTAGCACATACTGAGAATAAACATTGATCATTAGTTTTCATGAACAAAAAGGACTGTTCCTCAGTGGCTCTTTGCTTCATCTGGTAGGACTTCGGCTTGAACATTTTTACCAACACCAAGCTGCGCAACCCGAGGTTCTGCCGCACAGCATACAGCTACGGTAAGAATTGGAATGGGGAAAAAATGATAACGAAAGGGATCTTTTATAATTGAGCTACTTCCAAGCCGGAACTCTTTCATGGATGGAGACCTCGATAGCTAAATCAAGGCAACTGGATCAAAGTTTACTAAACTGAGATGTTTCATTACTCATCCAAGTTTAACTCCTTCTGTCAAAAGGAAACTTTTGGGTTAGGCATAGATTCAAAGAGTAATTGAGTAGGACTTTGGTCCGGTTTGCCATAATTTCATCTTTTTATATACTTTTGCCCTGGATAATTGAGTCTTCATTTACCTATTGCATTTCATTTTGGAGAGAAACCCCTGCAAGGGTTAGTACAATCCATTTCTCTGACTCTATGCCTAACCAAAAAACTTCATTTTGACAGAAAGAGTTACTTGCATGAGTAATGAAACGTCTCCGTTTAATAAACTTTGGTCTAGTTGCCATGAGCTAACCTTTTTACATACTTTTGCCCTGGATAATTGATTCTTCATTTATATAATAATCTCAATACGATGCCAATAAGAGCAGGCAGTAGAAAAGATGAAGAGGACAATAATAATACAACGTGAGTGAATATACTTAGATAGAACAGAATACTGTTTTAATTGAAGGGTTGATAGTAACCATCACAAAGAGGGTGGAGTTTTCAGGGGAATCTAACAGGTGATGTTTGAACTCTGGTACAGAATTCCATGAAGCAAAGAAAGTGGAAAGGTTGAGGCTTCCAGTGGTCAAATTAGGACATGGTCCCCCCGTTGTCCAACTGTCTGGAAGACTCCAGTAATCTGCCATGAATTTATGCGGACAAAGATCAAAACTGAAGAGAGGGGAGGAACTAGTATCCTTCAAGTATAACTCATCAAATGGCTTTCTCTCTGTGTTACAGGGATACTATCGGAATTCACGTATTCAAGTTCACCTAGAAGGTCTTGTACTGGCTCCTTGCTATTTTCTCAGGTTGAGGCTGCCCCTAAAAGGACTCCTCGGCACTTCTTTCCTGAAACGTGGATATGGGACCTGGTTATTATAAAGTAAGTGGATGGCACAGCCTAAGAGATCCTCCTGGAGACCAATTTCTCCAACCTAGGGGGCTTCCAGGCATGGAGGGCTATTGCTCTTCTTGAGAAATGGTTATATGTCACCTTTTTCAGTGCCGTTGTAACTTTGAACGGTCACTAAGCAAAGCGTTGTAAATTGAAGACCACTTGTATTATTGTGTAGACATCTGATTCATTGAGGTGTTTTGCACAACTGCTCCGGGACTGAGGAATCTCTTATGCTGTTTTACCCCTCCCCAAAAAAAAATTATGGTTAGTGCTAAATTTATAATCCTAATTGAGCCTGGAATTATGGTCATAAATCATCGCAGTGGTAAATTGAGGCACAGTGACCTGGCCCTGATTTTTTTTTTTTTTTGCCCATGGTCATTAAACAAATACCAGGGTTGTTAAGCAAATCCTTTTTTTCCCAATTGGGGTTGCTTGCTGGAGACCAGAACTAAATGCCAGAAATCAGCAGAAAACCACTGCAAATCTCAGTTATGTGACCACGAGAGGCTGCAAAATGCAATCATGAGATTAGTGTGTGTGTGTGTATGTGCAGCCATCATAACTTTGAAAATGTGTAGCTTTGGGGTGAGGGACACCATCATAACTTCAAGGAATTGTTAAGCTTTGTAGTCAGTGTTTATCCTGTGTCTCCTTGATGGAGTTCATTGCAGGTAGTCCTTGACTTACGATCACAACTGAGTATCAGCGTTCCAGAAAACCTCCACTCCAACAAATAACTCCAAGACAGACATCCTCTCAAAAGTTCTGTTTTATTTGGATAGTAAACTGGCACATCTGGGAAATCCTGAATCTGAAAGTTCCAGGTTTCCTTGCAATAAGTAAAAAACTACAAATCCGCCTGCTGCACCCATCATTGCATCACATGCCCCAATCACCATCTGTCCCAATTTGAGATGTCCTCTCAACTAGGTGCAGAAATAACATGACCTTGACTTAGAAGAAGAATGTCTTCCACATACACTCCAAGAAACTCCCCCCTCCCGTTTTCCCAGGCTCAAGAATGTGGCAGGGTGGAAGCGTCTGGTGCTAATATGGCTTCAAAAGCTGACACTTTTTCTGTTGCTAAGCAAGACAGTTAAGTAAATTTTGCCCCATTTTACAACTTGTTAATGACGTGGTTGTTAAGTGAATCTGGCTTCCTCGTTGACTGTGCTTGTCACGAAAGGGGATCGCATGACCCCGGGACACCGCATCTTTATGAGCCAACTGTGAAGTGTCCAAATTTTGATCACGTGACCATGAGAAGATGGCAATGGTCACAAGTGCGAAAAATGGTCATAAACCACTTTTTTCAGTGCTGTTGTAACATGGAATGGTCAGTAAACAACTGGTTGTAAGTCGAGGACTACCTGTAGTGGATTGCTTCCCTCACTTTCTATTCTCTTGTGTCCTTCAGTGGTTCTCAGGGAAATAGCCATTCTCAACTCCATAGTTCTAGTAGAAAGAGTGATGTATCTGAAGAACCCAAAGAGATTGCTCTTCCTGTGACCATCCCGGACACCATCACTGAATGGAAAGCTGGAGCTTTCTGTCTTGCAGCAGACGCAGGCTTTGGCCTGGTCCAGCCCACTTTTCTGAAGGCCTTCCAGCCGTTCTTCATTGAACTCACCTTGCCATATTCCGTGGTGCAAGGAGAAGCCTTCCCACTCAAGGCTACCATCTTCTTCTATCTGGCTTACTGCATGCGGGTAAGGAGCGCTTAATGGCTGGTGTGGGACCTTCCCTTTGTACTCTTGGAATTGCTTGGTCCTCTTTCTCTGCCCAAGTCTATTTGCTCCAATTCAGAATAACAGAATAACAGTTGGAAGTGACCTTCTAGTTCAACCCTCCTCTTCTAGCAGGAACCTAAATCATTCTGGAGAAATGGCTCTCCAATCTCTTCTTTAAAATCTCCACAGCACAGTTTCTGGAAGCAGGTTATTCCACTCATTGTTCTTGTTGTCAGGCAATTTCTTCTTATTCTAGGTTGCTTCTCTCCTTGATTAGTTTCCATCAATTGCTTCTTGTCCTGCCTTCAGGTGCCTAATTCTTAACTGTCCATTGTTGTTCTTTTCCCCACCAGTGAGACCAATCTATCAGGGCAACCTGGTCTACCCAAATATGGGACGGAGCATACTGCTTCCACTTTCGCCTTTCAGCCCCAATTCAGGAGTGTTTGTAGGCAATCACTTTCGTGACAAATTGTTTTTGTGTTGAATTTCTATTTACTGACAAATAAATGAAAGGAGGCTAGTATAGATCTATTTCAAGCTATTTAGCTCTCATCAGCTAAATACACATTATCCATTGTTTGCATTTAAGGTCTCAAAACCGCCTGAAATTATCCTGCCCTGATTTGCAAACAAAGAAACAATTTAAAAAAACCACTGGATTCTACACATTTCAAGCTTTCATATTTCTTTAAGACACTGTGTATTTCTCTCACTCCCATTTTTGCCAGAGAACTGGCTTCCAATACTTTCCCCCCCTTTAGGACATTATTTCAAGCTTGGTGATTTTAAGGTATTTGGACTTTCAGAATTCCCCAGCCAGCAAACTGAAGTCCATTCAATATAAAGTTGCTGAGTTTGAAAACACTATTCTAGCAGATGCTTCTCTATTGAATAATGCATCCATGAAAGTAATGAGTGTATAGGGGGAAATGAACTAGAACTAACAGAGGGAGTGTTGGTTTTATCCAAAAGATTGTGATTGGTTTTACCATTAGCCAGAATGGGGTTGATCCCCCTTTTTGAGTTCTTTAATTGCTCATTTTTACCAAGAATAGCAAAGAGAAGCTTCTTGGATTCCTACTTCAAGCAATAGAATAACTGTGCTCTATATGTACTAAGATGCCAAGACTTGGGACATAATGCTACATTCTTTATCATTTGCAACAAAATAGTTGGACCAGCCTGGCTATTTCCTTCCTCATACATTCATGCCTACAATATGGAAGTATGATTAACTTTTAATTCAACCAGATCCAAAGGATAATTTATTCGAAAAGACTATGAGATATGGAGGGAGATTTGGATTATAGTAAAGTAGCAGTTTCCCAGAAAGGAGGGGCACATTCTAGAAAGTAGGGGGGGGTAAGGTACCACAGCTTGGAGCTGGATAAGAGACAGAGATTTTGGATAGCCATTCCCTCATTCATTCATTCGTTCGTTCATTCATTCATTAGTTCGTTCATGTGTGTGTGTATAGGGGAGATAGTGACATAAAAACCCACTAAATAAACAAATTTTCAAACACTATCACAGGTGTTAAAAAGTAAACAAATAAAAGCAAAATTGGAGGAGAAGAACATTTACCTAATCGTAGTATGACTATTGCGCAGGCTCCCCATAGGATTCCCCAATGTTGCTGAAGACACCATGTTTTCAGAGCCTTTTGAAAGGCTCACAGGGGCCTCTTGGGAAGTGATGATTGTGAGCTTTTGTCTGTACTGCAATGGGAATGTATAGCTTTCCCATTGAACTTTTTTTTTTTTTTTGCAAATGGACAGGTCAGAATATCTCTGACTCCTTCTGCTGACTTTGAGGCATCTCCTATGGAGGAGGAGGAAGATTCCTATTGTATCTGTGCAAACAGAAGAAAAACGGTGTCATGGATGATGACCCCTAAAATTCTAGGTAAGTGGTAACTCTAATAGTGGAGCCATTGCTTAGAAGATGATCTTTTCCCTCCATGTGTAAAGTAAATCAAAGAGCAGAAAGATCTTGGGAGACTGAGCAAAGAGACACAGCCTAGGGAACGGTCAGCTAGGAGACTGCATCACCCACAGGTCTACAGAAGGCAGGGCAAGAGGTTTAGAAAAGACCCTCTCTAGTTTCTTGGGCTGTAAAGGAGGCAGTGGGAGATCTGTATTTTCAATCTTGCAAGATTCTACTAATCTAGATTTACAGTAAAATAAATTAGCGCATCAGGTTGTGTTTCCTATCTGATCTACCTAGTAAGATTGTCTTACAAGTCTGAAAGTTCAATTCTCCCACTGTCTCCTTTACAGCCTGAGAAACTAGGGAGAGTCTCTTCTGATCTTCTTGCACAGAGGTCTCCAAACTTGGCAGCTTTAAGACTTGTCGACTTAAGCTCCCGGAATTCTCTAGCCAGCATAGCTGGGAGTTTAAGTCTTAAAGTTTCCAAGTTTGGGGACCCCTGCTCTTGCCTTTCCCATCAGAATTCCAGCAACCGCTCTAATTAAATCTTGAGCCAAACTTCAAAAAACTTCAAATGATTTTTTTAGAGACGACATACTGGCACTGCCCTGTATGAAGCCAACCCTGGCATGTCATTTACAGTCACCTGTGACCCTGTTTTCCCCCTCCCTCCTGGGTGTCTCGTAAACCAGATTCTCCAATTGAACACGTTCACGGGCTGGGTGTCATCACTCACGTTCTCCAATATATTCATGGGCAAAAATTCTGGTATTTTAGTTACAATCTTTTAAAGATAAAGAGTTGGAATGTACTTTCACTTTCAAACTGCTGCAATGCTCTTCCAGATTTCCTTCCTCCCTCATCTTTTTTTATGGCAACTACTAAAACAGGCACAGGAATGTTTTACGAGTTGACATCCCCACTATTCAGCTGCAGACTCTGCTGTCCGCTATCTAACCATACTCTTGGCAGGGTCTCTCTGCCCAATCTACAATATAAAGATAGCATATTGTAATGAGGTGAGACATTTTTGTTCCAGGGAAGATAAACTTCACAGCAAGTGCAGAGGCTGTGACCTCAAATCAGCTCTGCGGGAATGAAGTAGTGGAAGGGCCCACCATTGAAAGCAAAGATGTCGTGATCAAGTCATTATTAGTTGAGGTAAGTGGGGTGCTTTAAACCCAGACTGAGTAATGAGGGGACACAGACCTCTGGGTAAAGCGATGGTGGATATTTGTGCTAAATCTTCTGTCAGATTCCTCTGATCTACCAGTTGCGGCCCTTTCTGGATCTGGGTGCACTTCGCACAGTCACCTCCGCCCTCGTCATCTCCCGCTTGGATTACTGCAATGCTTTCTACATGGGGCTCCCCTTGAAGAGTATCTGAAGGCTACAGTTGGTCCACAATGCGGCCGCGCGGGTGATTTTCCGAGGAGCTCCCATGTTACACCGCTCCTGTGCGAGCTGCATTGGCTCCCTGTGGCCTTCCGGATCCGATTCAAGGTGGTAGTGATCATCTTTAAAGCGCTCCATGGCTCGGGACCTGGGTACTTACAGGACTGCCTGCTGCCACCAACAGCCTCCTGCCGCCCAGCGCGCTTCCACAGGGTCGGCCTCCTCGGGGTTCCGCCAGCTGGGCGATGCCGGTTGGTGGCCCTGAGGGTGCGGGCCTTCTCTGCGGGGGCTCCCTCCCTTTGGAACGACTTGCCCCCAGAGATACAGGCCATCACTGACATTCAGACCTTCCGGCGTGCAGTAAAGACCCACTTTTTTCAACAGGCCAGCCTGGCCCAGTAATAATTGTGGGGTTTTAAATTTGGTATTTTAAATTTTTATAATTTTATAACTCGGCCATTAATTTAATCATTTTAAATTGCTTTTAACTGTACAATTTTTATATCTTGTTTCTATTTTTATTTAGCTGTACACCGCTCCGAGTCCCTTTTTTTGGGGAGGGGGCAGTATAAAAATCAAATAAATAAATAAATAAATAAATAAATAAATAAATAAATAAATAAATGTATGTCAGGGATGATTCTGAGGAAAATGCCAACAGCCAGCAATTTATCCCAGTTAGTAGAGTTTCCCAGGTCAAGAAAAGAAGCGTGTGTGGTGATCACGTATCTGAATTCTGGAGTGCTGCTCCTTAGGAGAAATCTAGCAAGATCTGAAGGGGCCTGCTTATCTCCCCCCACCCACCTTTTTATTTTGCTTTCTTCTCCTTTGGATTACTAATTTTGCAATAGAAAACATGGTTATTATAAGAAAGGCAACCAAAGCAATAGAAATGACTACAATAAAAAGGGATATTTAAGAAAGCCAACAAATGACAGGAAAAGGGATTAGCCAAGACTTTACATAAAAAATTTGAGGAATTAGGAAGGGTGTAAGTTTATCAGTTAACAGGAAGCTGACTAACTTAGAACAGGGAATGGAAGAGAGATTTGCAATCATTGGGGAAAAAAGGTGGATAAAAAACTAGAGCAGAGGTGTCAAACTCAAGGTCTGGGCGCCAGATCCGACCCATGGGGTGCTTAGATCTGGCCTGTGGGGCCACTCTGGAAACAGTGAAAGATAGGCCCATGGTGCCTGTGCTAGTGAAAACAGAGCTCACGAGGGCCATACGCAGCCCTCCTGAGCTCCATTTTCACTGGCAGAGGTTGCAGGAGGCTGTCGCAGCTGAAATGGAGGTCGCAAAGGCCACAGGCGATCCTTCTGAGCTCCGTTTTCACTGGCAGAGGGTTGCAGGAAGCTGTCAAAGCCAGAAATGGAGGTCGGGAGCTCATTGGGGGCACCCTCCCTCTGGAACGAATTACTCCCGGAGATGAGAACCATCCCTGATCTCTTGACCTGCTGGCGCACGCTGAAAACCTATTTATTTCATCAAGCCGGTCTGGCCTAGGATTTTTAGGGGATTTTTAATTCGATCTCATCTGGTTTTAGCTTTTAGCCCTTTATTTTTTAGCTTTCCAGCCTTTTATATTTGGTTTTTTAATTGTTTTTAATTTTGCACTGTTTTTTGTATTTTGTATTTTAATTCGGCTGTGCACCGCCCTGAGTCCTGTTAGGGAAATAGGGCGGTATATAAGTTCAATAAATAAATAAATAAATTTTCACTGGCAGAGCGCTCGGGCCACTGCAGGTGCCCCCAACATGAATGATGTTCAGCTGGCCACACCAACTACAGCTATGCCCACCCCTGCCCTCTGAGATTAAACACAACCCTGATGTGGCTCTCAATAAAATAGAGTTTGACATTTCTGAACAAGAGGATTCTAGAGATGTTAAAACAGAAAAAAGAAAATTAGGAACTTTGGGAAAAAAAGCAGAAATGATTAACAGAGAATAGAATAGAATAGAATAGAATGCTTTATTGGCCAAGTGTGATTGGACACACAAGGAATTTGTCTTGGTGTAAATACTCTCAGTATACATAAAGAAGGAACATTTGTTAAGAATCAAGAATCATAATGTACAACACTTAATGATAGTCATAGGGTACAATCAACATCAAATCATACTAGGAAACAGAGGATACAAGCAACAAAGTTACAGTCACAAGTGGGAGGGGATGGGTGATAAGGAGTGATGAGAAGATTAACAGTAGTAGTAGTGTACACTTTGTAAATAGTTGGACAGCGTTGAAGGAATTATTTGTTTAGCAGAGTGATGGCTTTCGGGAAAAAACTGTTCTTGTGTCTAGTTGTTCTGGTGAGCAGTGCTCTATAGCGTCGTTTTGAGGGAAGGAGTTGAAACAGTTTATGTCCAGGATGTGAGGGGTCTGTAAATATTTTCACAGCCCTCTTTTTGACTCGTGCAGTATACAGTTCCTCGATTGAAGGCAGGTGGTGGTAATTGTTTTTTCTGCAGTCTTAATTATCCTCTGAAGTCTGTGTCTGTCCTGTTGGGTTGCAGAACCTAACCAGACAATTATAGAGGTGCAGATGATAGACTCAATAATTCCTCTGTAGAACTAGATCAGCAGCTCCTTGGGCACTTTGAGCTTTCTGAATTGGTGCAGAAAGAACATTCTTTGCTATGCTTTTTTGATGATGTTTTTGATGTTAGGTGTCCATTTTAGGTCATGTGATATAGTAGAACCTAGAAATTTGAAGGTCTCTATGGTTGATACTGTGTTGTCTAGTATTGTAAGAGGTGGTAGTATGGGAGGATTTCTTCTAAAGTCTACCACCATTTCTACGGTTTTGAGTGTGTTCAGTTCCAGATTGTTCCAGTTACACCACGAGGCAAGTTGTACAACCTCCTGTCTGTATGCAGATTCATCGTTGTCTCGAATAAGACCAATGACTGTTGTGTCATCAGCAAACTTCAGTATTTTAACAGATGGATCATTTGAGATGCAGTCATTGGTATATAGGGGGAAGAGAAGTGGAGATAGCACACAACCTTGGGGGGCCCCTGTGCTAATTGTACAGATATCGGATGTGATTTTGCCTAGTTTCACCTGCTGCTTCCTGTCTGTTAGGAAGCTTATGATCCACTTACAAGCGAGTTCAGATACTGCTAGTTGGTTTAGTTTACTTAGAAGAGTGTCTGGAGTGATAGTATTGAATGCTGAACTGAAGTCTACAAAGAGGACCCTTGCATAGGTATTTGGAGATTCGAGGTGGTGTAGGATGTAGTGCAGAGCCATGTTAACAGCATCATCTATCGATCTATTTGCTCGGTATGCAAACTGCATGGGATCTAACAGCAGATCCGTGATGGTTTTCAGGTGGGACAGCACAAGCCTTTCAAAGATTTTCATAACTACAGATGTTAGAGCAACTGGTCTGTGGTCATTCAGTTCCTTGATGGAGGGCTTCTTTGGCACTGGGATGATGATAGAACATTTGAAGCAGGAAGGAACATAGCCCATCTCTAGTGATCTATTGAAGATTCGGGTGAAGATATGGGCCAATTGCTCAGCACAGACTTTTAAGCAAGAAGGAGTTATTTTGTCTGGCCCTGATTCTTTTCCTGGCTCTTGTCTGTGTAATAGATCTTGCACTTCTTTTTCTGTGATCACCAGAGGTTCTGAGCCCAATGGATTGGGGCCAGTTGTAGGAGGCTTGTCTATTGTTGGTGTGTTTGAGATGTGTGTTGTGGAAATAGATGGCTGTACTTTCTTTTCAAACCTGTAGTAGAACACATTCAGGTCATCTGCTAGTTGTTGATTTCCTTCTGCTTGGGAAGGAGGTTTGCTGAAGCCAGTGATGTTTTTAAGAGTTTTCCACATGTTTGCTGGTTCATTTGTTGAGAATTGGTTAACTTTTCAAAGTAGCTTCTTTTTGCTGCTCTGATCTCTCTTGTTAATATGTTTCTGGCCTGGTTGTATAGCATTCTGTCACCTTTTCTGTAGGCTTCCTCTTTGGAATGACGTAGCTGCTTAAGTTTAGCTGTGAACCAAAGTTTATTGTTGCTATATATTTTCAGGTTCCTTGTTGGTACACATAAGTCTTCGCAGAAGCTAACATATGATGTTATAGTATCTGTGAGCTCATCTACTTCTGCAGAGGCATCTGCAAAAACATTCCAATCAGTGCAATCAAGGCAGGCCTGGAGTTTCAGCTTTGCCTCATCTGAACAAGTCTTCACTGATTTAATTGTTGGTTTAATGGTTTTAAGTCTTTGTCTGTAGGCAGGAACAAGGTGAATCATGCAGTGGTCAGAGTGTCCCACAGTTGCTCGTGGTAAAGACCTATAAGCATCTTTTACTGTTGTGTAGCAGTGGTCTACAGTATTTTTGCCTCTGGTGGGACAATTTACATGCTGGAAATATTTTGGGAGTTCTTTCCTTAAATTTGCTTGGAGATGGAAAAGGCCCTAGATAATGTGGCTTTTTTGGAATTAAGAAACAAGAAATTCAGACTGAGGGCACTGCAAGAACATGGTGAATTCAAAAAGATTCATGGCAGATTGATTTACAGGTGGGGTGTCAAACTCAATTTCATTGAGGGCCGCATCAGGGTTGTGTTTGATCTCGGTGGGCCGGGGTGGATGTGGCCAGCTCAACCTCACTCATGTCAGGGGCGCCTGTGGTGACCTGAGCGCTCTGCCAAAGAAAATGGGGTCCCAAGCTCCATTTTCAGCTGCTACGGCTTCCTACAACCCTCTGCCAGCAAAAAGAGAGCTCATGAAGCCTGCCCTCGGCCCTTGCGAGCTTCACTTTCACTGGCAGAGGTACCATGGGCCTGTCCTTCACTGTTTCCAGGGCAGGCCCACAGGCCAATTTTAGCACCCTCTGGGTCTTGAGTTTAACACTCCTAATCTACAGCAAGATTAATGTATGCATAATGATGGAAACCTAATGAAATTCCCACAGTGGAGAAAGGAATTTTGAAAATATCTGAACTTGCTGTTTGAGGAGAGAAAAAAATAAAAACCTTTGTGAAAGACTGGAAACCTCATGTGGACTTTTTGCTGAAAAAAAACCTGTCATAATTTATGATTTTGAGGACTTAAAAAGATGTGGACTATGTGAGGGGTTGAAGGAATTTGTATAATAACTAAGAGACAGGGAGGGAGATAACATTTCTTCATCGGTCTAAAAGCCCAACCTAACATTCCTTTCCTAGTCACCTGTGTTAGTTTGCAGTAGAAATTCAAGTCCAGAAAACACACAGGATCATTAACTTCTTTATAAACATAATAATATGAGTAAAGTTTACAATATCATTTGTAGATTCTTTCAACATAACATAAGCAAAAACAGAGGCAACAGCAGCTCAGAGCAGATATCAGTTTCAGCAAGCAAGCAAGTTAGTTTCATTTTTAAAATTGAGAGCGCAGAGTTAAGCCACACGCCCAATTCAGTTCCCATTGGCTAACTTTGTTAACTATGTCTCTGCCAGTTCATGAATATTTATTTATTTATTTAATTTATTTATTTATTTAACATATTTATATACCGCCCTTCTCCCGAAGGACTCATGGTGGTATACAGCCAACCATAACTTTTTACAATTATAAAAGTTAAAAGAGAATTAAATATCTTAAAGCTGCCTAAAATTATACCCTCCCCCAATAAATTAATAAAACCCCAAATTTTAAAATCCCGATTTAAAACTCGAATACTAAAATTACAATAAAAATCTCATTTCAGCCCAGGCCGGCCTGCTCAATGAGCCAGGTTTTCAATGCACGTCTGAAAGCTCTCAGGTCAGTGTTATTGCGTAACTCCGGAGGCAGACCATTCCAGAGGGCGGGAGCCCCCACAGAGAAGGCCCTACCTCTAGGAGTCGCCAGACGGCATATGGATGCCGTTGGCACCCGAAGAAGACCCTCCCTGTGGGAACGCACAGGTCGGTGGGAGATTACCGGCAGAACGCAGTCCTGCAGATAACCTGGTCCAATGCCATGGATCGCTTTAAAGGTCAAAACCAGAACCTTAAAGCGAACCCGGAAAACCACCGGCAACCAATGCAGCTCGCGCAGGAGAGGCGTCACATGGGAGTTTCGTGACGCCCCCATAACCACCCGCGCGGCTGCATTTTGTACCAGTTGAAGTCTCCAGGTGCTCCCCACAGGGAGCCCCATGTAGAGAGCATTACAGTAGTCCAGATGAGAGGTGACAAGGACATGAGTGACCGTGCGTAAGGCGTCCCGATCCAGAAAGGACTGCAACTGGTGAATCAGGCGGACCTGATAAAAAGCCCCCCTGGAGACGGCTGTAATATGATCTTCTAAAGACAGCCGTGCATCCAGGAGGACGCCGATATTGCGAGCCCTCTCTGTGGGGGATAAGTTCTCTCCCCCAATAGCCAGCGACGGAGTCAGCTGACTATATCGGGGCGCTGGAAACCACAGCCATTCAGTCTTAGAAGGGTTGAGCTGGAGCCTGTTCCCACCCATCTAAATCCGCACGGCCTCCAGGCACCAGGACATAGCCTCCACAGCATCGTTGGGGTGGTTTGGGGTGGAGATGTAAAGCTGAGTATCATCAGCATACAGATGACACTGCACCCCAAGACCACGGATGACCTCCTCCAGCGGCTTCACATAAATATTGAAAAAAAGAGGGGAGAGGACTGACCCGAGGCACCCCACAAATGAGGGGCCTAGAGGTGGACCTCTCCCCCCCCCGTCAACACAAATTGCAAACGGTTGGAGAGGAAGGAGGAGAACCATCGTAGGACAGTTCCTCCAATCCCCAACCCCTCCAACCGCCGCAATAAGATACTATGGTCGATAGTATCAAAACCCACTGAGAGATCTAACAGGACCAGGACAGAGGAATACCCCCTGTCACGGGCCCTCCAGAGATCATCAACCAACGCGACCAATGCTGTTTCGGTACTATGCCCGGGCCTGAAGCCCGATTGGAAAGGATCGAGGTAAGTCGCTTCCTCCAGGTACTGAGGGAGCTGACGCGCCATCACACTCTCAACAACCTTTGCTAGAAAGGGAAGGTTGGAGACTGGACGGTAGTTATTTAAAACAGCCAGGTCCAGGGCAGGCTTCTTGAGGAGGGGTCGCACCACTGCCATTTTCAAGGCAGTAGGAAGTGACCCCTCTCTCAACAAAGCGTTGACAATCCCCTGGAGCCAGCCTCATGTCACCTCCCTAGTGGTCGAAACCCACCAGGAGGGACACGGGTCCAACAAACATGTGGTGGTATTCAGCCCCCCCAGCAACCTGTCCACACCCTCAGCGGTCACAGAGTCAAACTCCTCCCAGATAATAGTCTCAAGACTTGCCCTGGACACCTCCCCCGGGACCACCCAATTGGAGTCCAGCCCGCCCCGAATTCGAGCGATTTTGTCATGCAGAAATCGGGAAAACTCTTCTGCCCTGCAAGAGGTCCTCCCGCGCTCTCGGCTCAAGCAGGGAGCGGGTCACTCTAAACAGAGCGGCAGGCCGATTTTCTGCCGACGCAATAAGGGTGGAGAAATGCGAACATTTTGCCGCCTCTATCGCCACAAGGTAGGTCCTAATATAGGACCTCACCTGTGTCCGGTCGGACTCGGCGCGGCAACCTGGATAAAACTACTTTCCTTAGAAGGACCAAGCAAGTAGATCTTTATGGGGCTGTTCAATACAACTGAAAACAGTTATTACCTTTGCAATAGTGGTGAACATTTGCAGTTCTAGTATAGGATGAGGATGAAAGCTCATTCTCTGAGCTCATGTATTGGTTTCTAGATAACGAAACTACCAGGCTAAACTCCCCTAAACTCTGCTGAAGATGTTACCTAGCTTGGTAATGAAATGTTTAGAAACCAACCCACAAGCTCAGAGAATGAACCTTCACCCTCAGAAATTACCTTTTTAGGAAACAACACAAAGTAATCCAGTGATATGAATTCTAAATGCTCCTCTTGATGGTTCACCTCTCTTGTTACTTGTTTCAACTGCATTCATGAACTGGCAGAGACATAGTTAACAAAGTCAGCCAATAGGAACTGAATTGGGCATGTGGCTTAACTCCACGCTCTCAATTTTAAAAGTGAAACTAACTTGCTTGCTTGCTGAAACTGATATCTGCTGTGAGCTGCTGCTGTTTCTGTTTTTGCTTATGTTACTCTTGGTGCTCATGTACTTAACTCAGATGTTTTTTCCACAGCGATTTTTCTAAATGACTCATACCACTCCTGTTCACCTCTCCCTTTTTCCTTCTCTTTCTGTTCTGGTGAAGCCTGAAGGGATCGAGAAAGAAGTGGTGTTCAACTCTCTTCTCTGTGCATCTGGTATGTTGCCCTTGTAGACATAGATCTTAACTTGCTCTAAATGCTCTTTTAAAAAAGATCACCACCTCCCAAACCCAGGCATTCATGAAAGCCTAGAGGACAGGAAGGAGTGGGGACAGGATATAAATATTGGAAGTGTTTCTTGAACAATTTGATTCCTGCTAAAATCCCTATTGCAGCTCAACTTTCTAAGCAGAATGTGCACTGAGCCCAGTTAGAATAGCAGTGCCAGGTACACCATGATCTAAGTTTTGCTTCTCTTTTATAGGAGAACCCGAATCCAAATCTTTTCCTCTGACGTTACCGGAGAATGTTGTAGCGGGCTCAGCCAGGGCCTCATTTTGTGTGCTGGGTAAGTGAGACACTGTGCTATACATTTTGGAAATTAATACTGTTCTTGGGTACTCCCACATAAGGCCCCTGGGTCAGTCTGGAAGCTGCTCCTATTCCCATTTACAAGTAGTCCTTGACTTACCACAAAGGTTCTTTTTCAAGAGGCAATTGAACTTTGTGGTTTTTCTTTGAAGATGTTTCGCTTCTCATTTAAGAAACTTCTTCAGCTCTGATTGGATTGTGGGGAATGGAAGGATTTATACTCCTTGCAGACAGCTGGTCATTTTCATCCTTTTAGTGGGTCGTTAAGGTCACCTGGAGATTCATCTGTGTCCTCAGGATCACCTGAGTGGTGCAAATTGGTATGGAGCTTTCTTGAAACTGTTGAAAGGACTGTATTGTAGTTTGGAGATAGATAACTTCGTAGTCCTCTCTGTTGAGAGAGGGCTGTTCAATTTTGATATAGATGGCCTCTTTGACCCTTCTTTCAAACCAGCTGTCCTCTCTGTCCAAAATATGAACTTTTTTGTCTTCAAAAGAGTGGTGTGTGTCTTTTAAATGCAGATGGACTGCTGAAAATAGTTCTGATGTGTTTGTTCCCTTACATTGTGCCATGTATTTATCAATTCAACTGACTCATATTTATGATAGTTGCAGTGTCCTGGAGTCATTCACTTAACAACCATGTTACTAATTTAAGAACTGCAGTAATTCACTTAACAACTGTGGCAAGAAACTATCTCACTTAGCAATGGAAATTTTGGGCTCAATTGTGGTCATAAGCTGAGGATTACCTATATGGTCAATGGTTGACAGTTTTCCATTAAGCCTGGACTGGGTGCTTTTTAAGCCAACCCCTGGCACTGATTCACTTAACTATTGTGGCAAAAAATGTCATAAAAAGGGCAAAATTCACTTAGCTCAGCAACATAAATTTTGGGCTCAATTATGGTTGTAGACTACCTGTATTCCAGCATGTTGGATAGTCACTGCAGTTGCCAGTTTTAGGGCATTGGGTTAAATGTAAGGACCTGCTTCAGCTGTCTCTTTAGGAAAGCATGACTCTTGAAAGAATTGGCATTTCAAAAGGAACATTTAAGAGAGAAAGTGATTGCAGAAAGGTCAATTAAAATCTGAAGTTCCCATGCAAAGCATTAAGCTATTCTTTCCATTTGAATCCCACTCTGATGGCCCCCAGTCCACTAGTAATCAATACAGTGCCTCAAGTGTTTTGAGAACTCTGAGGTGTTAGGTTGATAACAGTTCATCCTCAGGATGCCCAGACCTTGGTAACAGGCTAGAGCTGGCTTGGAGGAGTCCATAATGTCAACTTGGTCCCCCTCCCTAAATCCCACATGGTTACAGCAAAAGTGAAAGCATGCAAAATATCTTGCCCCAGATGGCAGCCCCCTCCCCCTCCGAATGGCAGCATTCTAGCAGGGACCTGATACTAAGGCTGGAAGAAAATTGGGTAGATTATTTCTCTGGAAATTCAAACAGTGGCATATTTTGAGGGGGGAATCAAAATTGGTAAGATCCTCTCTATCATATGTCCTCTTCTTTCCCTTTCTCAGGAGACATTTTAGGAAGAGCAATAAAGAACCTCAATCAGCTTCTCAAGATGCCCTATGGCTGTGGGGAGCAGAACATGGCCCTCTTTGCCCCCAATATCTACATCCTGAACTATCTCAATAAGACTGGACAACTGACACAGGAGATCAAATCCAAGGCCGTTGGATACTTAGAAGCTGGTAAGAAGCATCCCACAGGAATTCTCCTCTCATTCTTTCCCTACTGTAGTTGGGAACTTTCAAAGGCTCCATCGACAGATCAGTCACTGGTATTGACAGAGGAATTTGTAAACTGACAGATTAGGTTGACTGAGACACTTGGAACTTTCCAGATGTTGGGAACAAGAGACATTAGTAATACAGAGAACCAGTTTGGTGTACGCTGACCTAGAAATCAGGAGACTGTGAGTTTTAGTACTGCCTGAGCATGAAAGAATGACTGAATGATTTTGGGTTAATCACTCTCTCAGCTCAACTCACCTCAAAAGGTTGGTTGAGGGAAATAGAAAAGTGTTATGGGAAAGATAAAACAAGGAAAGAGTATGATGTATATTTGCCCTTTTGAATTTCTTATAAAAATGTAGTAAATGAGGGATTACAATCAATAAAGCAATCAATCAATCAAACAAACAAACAAACAAATAAAATATTGCTCAATGGCTTCTGGACAATCCAGTTGTCCTGCAATAGCAGAGAATAGAATAACAGAGTTGGAAGGGACCTATACAACCTCTCCTCATCTGTAGAACTCTCCGCCTTCTGTGGTATACAGAGAAACTGAGGGGGTTGAAAGGCATGAGATGTCTAGAGCACCGCTGGCGGAAGACAAGAGATGAATTTGATCAAACATGGGTAAGAGCTGTTATTAAGGCCTATCTCATAGCGATTTATGTGGCAAAGTGTAAATACTTCTCCACTGAATTGCATCTGCAGATAATCACCCCACAACCCTTTTTAAGGTGAGCTGTGTCCTCCTGGAGAAGGAGATTGAGGTCCACCTGAAGAGGCATGCTGAGGAATTTGCAGATTTTCTGAAAAACAAATTCATTCAACTTCGTTCTCAGTTAGATGCTGGTGTAGTTGCAGATCCAGTGGAAGCCCCTGAGGCAGGTTCTTGCTCTGTTATCTGGGAACAGTTTGATCCTGTTGCTCCTGAGGAAGTTGACAGAATCCTAGCACCTGTGGTTTAGACCCACGTCCTTCCTGGCTTGTGAAAGCTTCCAGGAGGTAACAGGTGGGTGGACTCTGCCAGTGATTAATGCTTCCCTACAGGAGGGGATAGTGCCCCAGCACTTTAAGGAGGCTGTGGTTCTCCCTCTTCTTAAGAAGCCATCACAGAATTCCACCCTGTTGGATAATTTCTGACCTGTCTCCAATCTTCCCCTTTTGGGGAAGGTGGTTGAGAAGGTGGTTGCACGACAGCTCCAGAGATTTCTGGATGAAATGGATTATCTCAACCCTTACTAGTCAGGATTCAGGCCTTGATTTGGGATAGAAATGGCTTTGGTTGCACTTTTGAATGATCTCCGGTGGGAGCAGGATAGGGTAGTGCAAACATCCTTGCTCTACTTGACCTCTCGGCGGCTTTCAATACCATCAACCATGATATTCTCCTGGAGTGGCTTGGGGGGATGGGAGTGGGAGGCCTTGTGCTATGATGGTTCACTTCTTTCCTCTGCTGCCACTCTCAGTCAGTATTGATAGGAGGGAAGGGATCCAGCCCTTGCCCACTGCTTTGCGGGATTCCGCAGGCTCGATACTCTCTCCGGTCCTGTTCAACATTTATATGAAGCCGCTGGATGAGATCATCCGCCACCATGGACTGAGGTATAACCAATATACTGATGATACTCAGCTGTATGTCTTGGCTCATGATGAGTTAAGTGATGCTGTGTCCTCCCTCTGCTCCTGTGTACCCTCCTTGCCCCGCAACAGCTGGCCAGCGGATCGCATGAGAAGAAGGTTTGTCTTCAGGGAAGCCACTACTGCGGCTCATGCTCACTCCTCAGCTGTGGGCCTGTTCCCCTTTCTGTCATACCCTCCTCCTGGATCCCATTCCCACCTCACTACCCCTCGTATTAGAGTGGTTGGCATCGGCCAGGGATGGGTTGGGCCAGTGTCTCGGGGTGGAGAGCAGGTCATGTGACCAGGTTGACAAAGAGGTGCAGAAGAGGAGTCAAAGAGACGCATGCAGCTCCAGAATCACAGGTTGCTGACACCCACCCTAGGGAGATAACCTGGTGGGGGACCCAGAAGAAGGGTCTTCTCCATGGTGGCTCTCTCTCTCTCTCTCTCTCTGGAACATCATATCCCCAGAGATTAGAATGACCCCCACTCTAATACTCTTCCAGAAGGCTCTGAAGACCTGGTTCTGCCAGGAGGCATGAGGTACCCAAAGCGGGATGGAGCCCATTAAATAGCTTGTGTTATCTGTTGTTGCCGGGATGGGGGGTGATTTTATTATATTAATTTATTTGATTCTTTTTTTTATTAATTATATTGTTTTAAATGAGGTTTTATATTCTGTAAGCCACCTGGAATTACCATGGGTGAATAGGTGGCAATATAAATTCAATAAATAAATGAATAAAAATTATAAACAAACAAAATGTGTAAAAATTAAGAATATTGAACATTAAGCACCTAGTTGCCAAAGGTCGATGTCCATAGGATCATAAAGGGAATAATAATGTTCCAAATTTGATTTGGAGATTCAAAGCCAGTTTGGCTCAATTTCTAAGTCAAACTGATTTTTGGAAAGGAATCACAAACTTGAAGGAAACATTTCACTTGGGTTGGAAACACACATGCTGCTCGGCTCACTTCTAATTTTCTGCTTCCAATACAGGTTATCAAAGGCAACTGAACTACAAGCATCCTGATGGTTCTTACAGCGCTTTTGGAAAAGGTTCAGAGGAAGGGAATACTTGGTAAGATTTCTTTGTTCCTAAAGTCGTGTTTCTCAAACTTTCTACAGTGATGGACTAACCAAATCAACACTGAGAAAATTCAGGAGCCATAAAGGGGAATATTTGTAGCTCAGGGTTGTCATGGTTGACATCCTTGGGGCTCTCTGAGCTTGCTTGTTTTTCCTGCAGATGTTTCATTACCCTAACAAGGTAACATCATTAGTGCTGGTAAGGAGTGCTGTTTGCTGTCAGTTTATATTCTGGTGTCTTGCCTGCCTGTGTGGGTGAGAGTGGTCTTAGAGATTGAAGAGAAACACGGTAATCATACCAAGTGGAGGCATACTCAGGAATAGTTTAAAAAAGAGAAGATTATTTATTTATTTATTTGTCAAGCAAGTATTAGATAACAGGTATAAGCATGGTTATAAATACATGAAATGGATACAAATAAAAAAGAAACCATAGGACAGGGATGGTAGGCATGTTGGTACAGTTATGCACGCCCCCAACAGACCTCTTAGGAAAGGGGTGAGGTCAATCACCCAGTCTAAAGTTAAAGTTTTTGGGGTTTGGGGAAGAAACCACAGAATCAGGTAGAGTATTCCATTGACCACTCTGCTGCTGAAGTCGTATTTCCTGCAATCAAGTTTGGTGCGGTTTACCTTGAGTTTGTGTCTATTGTGTGCTTTTGTATTGTTATGGTTGAAGCTGAAGTATTCATTGACAGATAGGACATTGCAGTAGATAATTTTATGTACTATACTTAGATCAGACCAAAGGCAGCATAGTTCTAGGTTGTCTAGGTCTAGAATTTTGAGTCTGGTGGCATAAGGTATTCTGCTACGAGTAGAGGAGTGGAGAACTCTTCTTGTGAAATATTTCTGGACTTTCTCGACTGTATTAATATCCAATATGTAACGCTGATTCCAAACTGATGACATGTATTCAAGCAAATGTTTTGTATGCTCTAGTTAGTAGTGTGATATTACCGGAGAAAAAGATATGCAGGATTAGGTTAACAACTCTTAATGCCTTTTTGGCTCTATAGTTACAGTGGGCTCTAGCACTTAAGATCATTAGAGATTAGAACTCCAAGGTCCTTGACATAGTTAGATTCATATATGCCTATAACTGAGTAACCGTCACATTCCTGGTAAAAAAGGGGGCTTTGACTGCTGAGTTATAGCTGCCCTCCCAACTTTCTTGATACCTTTCTTCAATGGGTTTTTCAATCCCAAGATGGCCGAAGATTGTAGGAGCTTGGAAACTAGAAAAAGAAAAATGACATTCTCCTTTGCTCTGTGCTATCTTATAGGCTGACAGCTTTTGTGCTGAAATCTTTTGCTCGGGCGAGATCCATAATCTTTGTGGAAGACAAGAACATCAATGATGCTCAGAACTTGCTGACATGGCAGCAGGAGAATACTGGATGCTTTCGGAGCAATGGGTCTCTTTTTAACAATGCCTTCAAGGTACAAGAGGCGGGTGGGAGAAAACGGTGATGTGTCTTTGGAAATGAGAGTTGGATATATTGGGAATACTTGACTTGCAACCACAATTGCGTTGAAATTTTGGACCGTAAATGAGATAATCGCTAAGCAAGTCATCACATAATCAACCTGATTTTTCAATCATTTTTATTGTACCTGTTAAACAAATCACAATAGTTGTTAAATGAATCTGGTTTCCCCAATTCACTTTTTTTTGTCTGAAACTGGCCAGTAAGGTTACATGTTGTGTTCACACAAGACTTTGCAACTGTTGTAAATGCAAGCCAGTTGCCAAGTGCCCAAATTGTGTTCATGGGATTGTGTGTGTGTGCGTGTGTGTGTGAAAGATGTGAGTCGTAATTTTGTGGATGCACTGAAAGCTGGTTTCTCCAAGGCTGTTATAACTGAATGAGCTCAAGAAGGAATGTGAATTGAAGATACAGATTGAGTTGCTTTGGCCTTATAGAGAACGATTGGGAATTACTCTGGGTTTCTAATCTGGAAGAAAATATGTGCTGTCTTTCTGTTTATGAACTAGGACAATATTGACAAAACAGAAAGACTTGTGAATATTCAGTAGTCAGGATTTAATGTTTTACCTGAAAAACTGACAGAGTACCATAAGTAGTGCCCAAGGGTGCTTTTTCAGGAGGCGAGAGGACTTTCTTCTTTTTCTTTGAAGACACAGACATTTAACAGTAATAGTAATAATAGTAGTATTTTTTTGTCATTGCACCTCGTACAATAAAATTAAATGCCATTTTCAGTGTACATCATACATAAGAAAATTATAAAAATAAAACAAAAATACACATCCTTCACATTTTATACAATTGAATTGAAAACCTCTGATATTGCATTAATATTGCAGTTCGCCTTGGGTGTTTGGCTGCCCGGGACAGTTCGCAGGCAGCCAGCCACAGCAGCTTTCTCTCTCTCTCCCCCTTCCCTCTCTCCTTCTAAAGCTAGGATAACTATCCAAAACAAAAACTCCTTTCGATGAAGCCAGGTTATTTACTCCTCCCCCACCCCCGCTCTTCCACCCCTCCCATTCCTTCTCCTAACAAGAACCTGCCGTGGCTTCTGGCTGCCACCATTGGCAGTCAGCCAATTGGCTGGTGGTGAACTATCCCGGGTGGCCAAACACCCAAGGTGAACTGTATTTTGACAAATGGGCCATGCCAAGGGGCCAGGGATGGGGGGCATGGCCCATTTGCCAGGGCAAAAGGATGGGGGAGGGCCAGCCAAGGAAAAAAGCTGGTGGGTAATAACACAGAAGCGAAACCCTGGAAGAGAAGCTGGTGCAGCCAATGATAGGAACCTAAAAGTCCCATTTCGAAGACAGTACAGATTCAGCGTCAATAGTCTGCACCTGCCTTCTACAGTGAATGTGTCAGCCTGGGAAGCCATGTTTCTTTTGGAGCTTCTAGGCTGCCACATTTAGTGCCTGGGAATTTGGGAGGGTTTTTTTTTTAGAAGCAGTGCATCAATAGCCTTTCAGTCTTTCTAGGAGAGTCAAGTTCGTTTCACCCTACACCTGGAGGGGAGTGACTGGGGATAGTCTCAGGATGGGATGAAGACATGATTGTGCCATATGATAGACTGATGAAGGCAGGGGATGGATCTTTGATTTTCTTTTGGGGAAGGGAAAACCCAGAACTCTCAGGGTTTTCCCAGACGTGCCAATATGACATCTTCCATAAAACTGAACTTTTGAGCAGATGGCTGTCTCAGAGTTGTGTTTTGGAGGTTGTTACTTGGACCACTGACATTAAGGACACAGGGCAGAAAACATCCTGCAGCCAAGAAGGCTCCATTTGCACTACTCAGGTAACCCCGATAAACCTCCTAGTGGCCTCAATGACTCACTAAAAGAATTCAAATGACCAGCTGTCTGCAAGGAATATAAATCCTTCCATTCCCCACCATTCAGTCAGAACTGAACAAGCTTCCTGGATAAGAAGTGAAACATCTTCAAAAGAAAAGACAAGAAATTCCAGATGCCTCCTGAAAAAGCACCATTGGGATTTCTCTAATGCTCAGACTCTATGATTTCTTGTGAGGGAGATATAATATAGATTTGGAAAGATTAGAGGGATGATAGAAGATGGTGGAAGTTCTTTGTACTGTATAATAGATGCAGCTGATATTTGTCTCTCTCCTGCAGGGAGGAGTTGATGATCAGACCACTCTTTCAACTTACATCGCCATTGCTTTGCTGGAAGTACCACTACCTCCCACTGTAAGTATGCAAAAGGCAATGATGATTGCAGTAAACTAGCAGTGAGGAAACCCATGTTCAAGCTCCCACTTGATCATGGAGTTGCTTGCAACAATTAGACCGTCAGCTTACTGTTGGTGTATTGTTGTGATCCTGAGTTTCTTCACAATCTCCTCTTCAGGAACCTTCCTCCTGACCAATTTAAGATTACAAACCAACTGATGGGAGAAAGACAATACCTCCTCCTCATCATCCCTCTCAAATGTCAAAGGGGATATAAAGTTCTGGCTCTTGCACTTTCGGTGACCTCAATCACTGTTATTTGATGCTGTTGTTGTTGTGTGTCTTTGATGTTGTCTCTCTGGGTCTGCCTCATATTCTTTGGCCTTCTCTTTTTGTATATGCTTTGTATGGTATAGAATCCCAAGACATTGTCTCTAGGTGAGCAGACCACTTAACTTGCTGTTTTTGCATGTAGTTTAACACTGGATATATTCTAGTTCTTTCTCTTATCATCTCATTTTTTATTTTAACCCTTCTGGTCACTCCGGCAGCTTTCTGCAAACATTTCATTTCCAAGTGGTGATTAACCTTTGATTCTGCTTTATTGCAAATGTCCACAATACTGGTAATATAGGGTGGAGATGAATATGCTTTGTATACTGCTATACTGATTTCCATTAAACTTTTTTCCCTCTGCAGCATCCTGTGGTGCAAAATGCTTTGCTTTGCCTGGAGAAAGCGACTGAAGCAAAAGAGATCCACATTTATCTCCGGGCTCTGTTAGCGTACGCTTTTGCTTTGGCGGGGAAAGAGGAGAAGAGACAAGAAATGTTGGACTCTCTTCTAAAAGTAGCTGTGCAGGATGGTGAGAAATGAGCTCTTTGTTATGAAAATCGGGTATCCATCGAAGAAATTGGAGATGTGCAACAAACTTTATTGGCATGCAAAGAATAATGTTCATTGGACCCCCAGACAAGAAAAGTGTCTATAGCCCCAAGTGTCAGAGTTCCAAGTAATAGACCCAAAGCAATCAAAACCTTGAGGCCTAGAGTTTCCTCAAAGTATGAATTTATTAGGAATGCCATATTTATTTATTTATTTATTTGTCAATTGCTTACAAGATAACAGGTATAAGTAAAACATAGTTCTGAATACATGATACATATAAGAAAAATAAAATATAAAAGAAACAATAGGACAGGGATGGTAGGCACGTTGGTGCGCTTATGCACGCCCCCTACAGACCTCTTAGGAAAGAGGTGAGGTCAATAGTAGACAGTCTAAGGTTAAAGTTTTTGGGGTTTCGGGAAGAAACCACAGAGTCAGGTAGAGTATTCCAGACATTGACCACTCTGTTGCTGAAGTCGTATTTCCTGCAATCAAGTTTGGTGCGATTAACCTTGAGTTTGTATCTATTGTTTGCTCCTGTGTTGTTATGGTTGAAGCTGAAGTATTCATTGACAGGTAGGACATTGCAATGTATGATTTTATATACTATACTTAGATCTTGATATTAATATATTATATATTAATATATTATATTAATATAACTAATATATATTAATATATATTATATATTAATTATTAATTATATATATATATATTAATTATATATATTATATATTAATATATATTGGATATTGATATTGATATTGATATACTTAGATCTTGATATTAGATATTGGTACCGCTGGTTCCACAACTACTTAAAGACCACTGGAAGGAAATCAGTTGTCAGGCCCCTATTCTGAAGGGGAGAAGGGATGTTTCATGGGGTGAATGCTTTCACTTTTGCTGCAACTGCATGGGAATTAGGAAGGGGAACTGGAGTGTCAGGATGGACTCCCTCCCAGCTGGTTCCAGACTGTTACCAAGGTTGCAGTATCCCTAGGAAGAACAACTACCACATCCCACCTCAGAGTTCTCAAAATACCTTTGCAGCATCATATTGGCTACTGGTTGACATGGGGCATTGGGGTGGGGTTTGAAGGGGAAAATTAGCCTAATGCTTTGTGCATGAATTTCAGACTCCACCTGACTTCTCTGCAATCACTTGTAAAAGTTCCTTTTGAAATGCCAATTGTTTCAAGAGTCATCTTTCCTGATAAGATAGCTGAGGCAGGTCCTTACATCAGTGGGCAGATGAACTGGAGATAATATGCCTTCTGGCCATCATGGAATGAGTCCCATCACATTAGCATCATATTAACACTCAACATCTCATTGCCCTTTATCATGATGGTAACCGGGTGATTTATTGGCTTGGCGGTCATTGAAATCTCTCTACTGGTTAGTTGTCGACTAATGGCTGTAATTGAGCTCAGAATCATGATTATAAGTCGTTGCAGTCATGTGTTGAAGCATCCGGTGACTGGATTCAAAGGTATGATCATTTTGTTATGACAGTCATTAAGTAAACATGGCGTTTGTTAAGAGAATTCATTTTCTAGTTTTTTGCTAAAAACTGGAAGTAAAAATGCTAGTACCTGGCAAAAGCAGTCATGCTCCCATGACTGCAAGATGCTGCAGTCATATAGGTGAGTCGGTTGCCAGGTGCCCAAAATGTGATCACATGACCCTGGAGGTGTGCGAGGGTACAGGTAGTCTTCATCTTACAACAGGTCGCTTAGGCCTCGACTTACAACAGTTTGCTTCGACTTACAACAGTTCACTTCGTTCAGATAGCATTGGAAAGAGTGACTTATGGCCATTTTTCACACTTGTGACCATTGCAGCATCCCCATGGTCATGTGATTTACATTCAGATGCTTGTAAGCTGACTCACATTTATGACGGCTGCAGTGTTCCGGGTCATGTGATTCCCTTTTTGCATCCTTCTGACCAGCAAAGCTCTGGGGAGTTCCATCATAACTTTGAACAATTGTTTTTTTTTTCCAAAAAGTTTTTTATTTTTTATACATCTCTTTATGTGAGCAACGTGATTCCAAATTATAACACTTTTACATAATCATACTTTCATATCCACCAATCTTATATATCATCTCATATCATTATCCATTTCACTTATCTTTAAATAAATTTCCATTTTATATTTCAATTCATTCATTCAATATCAATATCATTTCATCCAAATATAGATTCCCAGTTCTTTATCCCCTATTATGTCCGTTTTTAGCTTACCACCTATTTTATTTTACATTACACATCATTCTTGTCCTTAATTTTCCCTAAACCAATCATATAATAATAAACAATCTAAA
The DNA here is from genome assembly GCA_023653725.1 of Bungarus multicinctus. Taxonomy (NCBI): domain Eukaryota; kingdom Metazoa; phylum Chordata; class Lepidosauria; order Squamata; family Elapidae; genus Bungarus; species Bungarus multicinctus. The sequence continues at coordinate 8,643,765 of CM042834.1, read as the reverse complement.
GAAAAGAATAAAGCAAAACCAATATATTTAGGATCCACATGGTATATCCCCTCAATCGATCTAATTTAATGATTCATTCCCCAACTTTAAGCATATTAACATTAAGTAATCAACTGTATATTTTAAGACATATATATTTTAAGGTATCCCCCTTAAATTGCTAGAATAACTTCCCAATATATCTCATTTCATCTTAACTTTTCTTTTACTCCTTAATAATCATATTTTCCCTTTTCTACTTAGACAAAATTTATATATTTTAATACATTTCACTTTTCTTATAATCATTAATAATCATATTTTTTTCCCTTACCACTTATCCAAAGTTATATTTTAATACATTTCCATTCCCCTTTTATTCCTCCAATACAAGGGTTCTTAACAGCATAATTCATATAGTCATACATATGTATGTATGTGTGTATATATATATATATATGTATTTGTTTTCGGAGGTTTTCGCGGGTATTTGTATGTGGATCTTTGGTTCTTCGGGTTTTCTCCCGCGTAGAATTGGAAGTATCTAGGCGACGTTTCGATGAAGTCTCATTCATCATCTTCAGGCTTGCGTCTTCAGCCTTGTGCTTCTCAGAGTAATGTGAGCTTGCAGCTGCTTCTTCCTTTTAACTACTAGTGGGGGTGTGACTTGATTGGGTGGGGGCTTGACTGTGTTCTGATTGGGTGGGGGTGTGTTCTCATTGGTTGGGGGTTTGGCTGTGTTCTGACTGGTTGGGGGGTTGGCTGTGTTTTGATTGGCTGGGGGTGTGTTCTGTTCTGGTGGGGGTTTGGTTGTACTCAGGTTAGTCTCAGTTGCTGGGGGATTTGAGCTGGTGAGCTGTGATCCTGTATACACATACACACACGTACGCATATATATAGTTATATAATCCTAAAGTAATTTCCAGCAAGTAACTAAATGCCAATATACATTCCCATGTGGTATCCCCTTTATACAATCCCTAACCCTTATCTTGAAATCTCGTGACTTTAACATTCCTTTTAATTTTGGCTAGGTTTCCCTTTTCTAAATTTCCCCAATCTTTCTTCTTTTTCCTTTCTGGTTCTATTTTTAATTCCCTCTGCCCACCAGCCATGTTCCCCCCCCCCTTTTCAGTTCTCTTTTTTTGGAGTTTTTTCTTGTATATTCTCTTCTTCTTCTTCTTCTTCTTCTTCTTCTTCTTCTTCTTCTTCTTCTTCTTCTTCTTCTTCTTCTTCTTCTTCTTCTTCTTCTTCTTCTTCTTCTTCTTCTTCTTCTTCTTCTTCTTCTTCTTCTTCTTCTTCTTCTTCTTCTTCTTCTTCTTCTTCTTCTTCTTCTTCTTCTTCTTCTTCTTCTTCTTCTTCTTCTTCTTCTTCTTCTTCTTCTTCTTCTTCTTCTTCTTCTTCTTCTTCTTCTTCTTCTTCTTCTTCTTCTTCTTCTTCTTCTTCTTCTTCTTCTTCTTCTTCTTCTTCTTCTTCTTCTTCTCGTCCTTCTTCTCCTCCTCCTCCTCCTTCTCCTTCTTCATTTTGGGTGTCTTATCTCTTTTATTTGCTGTCTCTGTTGTCAATGTCTCTTTTTAAAATCCTTTTATGTCTTTTAATAATGGTCCTTGTTCTCCATATTCGTCAAAGCTGTTATTTCCTTCTCTTAATTTGTCCTCTACAAGATTCCTTTGTTTTTCTTCAAACTGTGACTCCATTACTTTATTCAGCAATATCTCAACCAGTCTCATTTTTTCTTTAAGCATATTTCTCACAGTTTGGAGCTCTGATTTAAATTCTTTGCTTATTTCTTCCATTTCTTTAATCTTTTAGGTTATTCTTTATTTATTAAAAGTCAAGTTTTTCTGTTACAGTATTTATAAAAAGCCTCATTTTATCTCACTTTCTCTTTCTTCTGTTTCCTTATCACAATCAACTTCCAAGAATCCCAAAGTTTTGCATTTTTTAATATTTTACTATAATCCCCCCTTCTTTTTTATGAGCTTCCGGGGTTCTTGTTTGTACAACCAATAGTTTCCCATAGAGACATAAAAGAAGGAAATCTTAAATCCCTAGGTGGTGGTGCTCTATATCACTTTCTTCTTAGAATTCTTTTATTTTAAATCACTTGTCCATAGTATTAATATTAAATTTTACCAGTTCACAATAACTCCAGCATTTTATCTAATACCCGATTACTGTCCAATGCTATATATTGTTGCAAATTGAAGTCTTTAATTATATATAATCCTTTTATTTCCAGTTCTTTACCGTATATTTTCCTCTTGTTTCTGATTCGCCGCTACCACTCTTTCAAATGAGGGCTCCTTCTTTCAGTTTTTCCAGGGTTTTCAAAAAGAGTATTTAAAGTCTTTTATCCAGTTACATGCTGCTCATCACTTCCACGCTCCATCACAAAACTTGTGTCCTGGCAGCTTCCTGTCTTCAGGGCAGCCGTTAAGACTGCCGCTTCTCCCTGTCTTCTAGGGGAGTTTACCAAGCCAGGGAGGGGAGATGCAGCTCCCCCCAGCCCAGCTGGTGGTTACCCCCTTCTCCCCCCACCCCTCCAAGGTGGGTCTGATGAATCCGGTCCTTTAAGGACCCCTCCAACAGGGTAAGCATGAATCAAAGCTGCACACAATCGCAGTCTCTGGTCTGTCGTCAACAAGAATGCCACCGGAAAAACTTTGAACAATTGTTAAGTAACCCATTGTATGTTGAGGACTACTTGTAATGTGCTTCTCCTGTTGCCCAGTTGCATAGGGCTTGACACCAGGGAGACCAAATGGTTTTGAACATATACCAGTTGTAACTTGATATATCTCTGATGGTGCTTGGACTGTTTTGTGTAACCCAAAGTTAACTTCTTTCTTTGAAGAGGATGGCTCCATCCACTGGGAGAGGCCTGGGAAACAAAAGCAGAGATCTGATTTTCCGTTCTACTTGCGCGCTCCCTCTGCTGAGATAGAGATGACCTCCTACGGGCTCCTTGCTTTCCTGACCAAAAAACCGTCCCCATCCCAGGAAGAATTAACGACAGCAACTGCCATTGTCAAATGGTTGCTCAAACAACAGAATTCCAATGGAGGATACTCCTCTACACAGGTATGTTTGCCCCTAACAAATTCTCAAGAAGATGTAGGAATGAGCAACTGGAAACGAATCTCATGTGATATATGCCTTGTATGACCTCCAGATGTGCTAAGTCTCAGTTCCCAGGCTTTCCAGCTGAGGTGTGTCATTCAAGAGAGGTTACTTCCTAATAGTGAGGGTAATGAACAAGTGGAACAGCTCCTCTTCAGAAATTGTGGGTGTTCCATCACTGGAAGTTTTTAAGAAAAGACTGGATAGTCACTTGTCTGAAATGATATAGGTTCTCCTGCTTGAACAGGGGGATAGACTAGAAAACGTCTGAGGTCCCTTCCAGGTCTATTCCATTCCATTCTTTTGCTTTCTCTTGCAGGATACGGTGGTGGCTCTCCAGGCCCTCTCCCAGTACAGGACACTTACTTATTCTGAGGATGGCATTGATGCCAGAGTGACCTTGAGTTCAGGAGATGCTGTTCTGACACAATTCCATGTGGACAGCAAAAACTCTCTGCTGCTCCAGTGCCAGGATCTGCCCCAAGTGCCAGGGAACTACAAGGCTGAGGTGACCGGTTGCATCTTTATGCAGGTGAGTGCCCTGGTGAGAGAAGAGAACAGTGTCACTGCCTAGTTGATCTATTTTGGGTTTCCAATGGCCTTGTGGGAATGCAAGTTGAGAAGAAAAGGCATGAAGAAAGTCAGCAAGTTAAATGAGGGATGGAGAATATCTTTGAGAATGTAAGAGCAGCCAGACCAGATTAGGCCATTTAAGCCCAGCATTTTGCTTCTCATGGTGGCCAGCCATGACAAGCAAGAGACAGAACTCATAATTCTCCCACAACTTGCTTGACACATGGGGACCTGTTGTCCTGATTTCAGAAATAACTTGCAGCCTTGAGAGACCTGTATTCTGTGGATGCATCCAATCCTGCTTTAAAAGCCATTCAGGTCTTGAAGGAATGAATTCCATATGTCAATTATGAAAGATAAGAAACCTGAGAAGGAAGGGAGGGAGGGACAAAAGCACTGGGGAAGAAAAATGGTGAGAGACTGGTGTTTTAGAGAAGCCATCTTCTGATAAAGTTGGAATGGTTTACACTAGCCAAGCAAGACCCCCGCACTTGGGGTCTTTGGGGAGTTGCTAGCAACTAAATTGTAAATTGTATTTGGAGTACTGCAATGCACTCTTCATGGGCTGCTCTTGAAGACTATTTGGAAGGTACAACTGGTCCAGAATGCCGCAGTGTATGCAGTGATGGGCACTCTTTAATATCCCTCAGTACAATACTAGCACTGGTGATTTACCTAGCTTGGGGAATGAAACATTTTCAAGAAAATAACCAAGGTCAGAGAGTATCAAGGAATATCCCTCAATACAATTTAATCAATAAAATTAAGCATTAAAATCAGAATAATTTAGGATTAATTTTTTTTAAAAAAATAGAACAACACTATAAACATTTCAAAAGATGAAAAGGATTATTATCTTTAAACCCCTACACAGCACCTGTGGGACTTCATCTCCCTAAGGATATCTACTCGTCCTACCGGGTCAGATAAGATGAACATGCTTTTAATCCCTTTCCCTAAACTCTGCCAATTTATGGGATCTAGGAAGTGTGCCTGTTTTGTGGCAGTTCCTGTTTAATGGAGCATTCTTCTTCCAGAAAGTTGGCAGACCTCTACCCTTGTACCCTTCTGAAAAGCACTGAAGACCTGGGTTTTCCCCAAAACATTGGGATAAAATGAGGTGGACAAAAAGATTAATAATTGACTGGAAATTTAGCTTTGATGCTAGGTTTGTAATGTTTATGGTTTTAATAGGTATGTGTGTTATATTGTTTTATATTGTTCTTTTAATTGTTGGTTGGGAGCTGCCTAGAGTTTGATGGAAGATGGGCAACCATAGAAATATTTAAGTAAATAATTTATACAAACTACCATAACACAAAGAAAGAAAAAAATAGGAAAAGAAATCAAAGAGAAAGCTAAAAGTACAAGAAAAAAGAAGTAAAATAAAAGAAAAAAAATAGAAAGAAGTATCTTCTGAACTTCTTTACAGCAGTTATAAGTAAAATCATAAATATATCTCTTACTCCACGGTTACAACATAACTTTTTGTAATCTAGCAGGTCTAAGAACCAAAACACCATAAATTATGTTCCTTTCCTCCTATTTCACCTGTAAAATAATAAAGGTGGGGATACAAATAAAGGAGCATGATGGCTCAGTAGTTAAGCTGGAAAGTTGACGGCCTGGGTTCAAGAACTGAGCGCTAGTTCCCGTTCTTGCCTCAGCTTCTACCCACCTAGAAGTTCGAAAGCATGCAAATGCAAGTAAATAAATAGGTATCATTTTGGTGGGAATGTAACAATGTTCTGTGTATAGTCATGATGGCCACATGACCACTGAAGTATCTGGACAATGCTGACTCCCTTAGCTAAGGGAGATGAGTACCCCCCTCCTAGAGTTGAACATGACTGGAAAGGGGAAACCTTTACCTTTACAAATAAAATAATAAAATAAATAAATAGAGGAGTCTATTAGGAGTTTCCGGTCAGCAATAAACATAGATATTTGTCTTTTCTCTGAACAAATAAGTCAATTTGGTCATCTCGGTGAATTCCATCTTTTTCACCAACTGTTCCTCTATTGTGGGGGTGCTGAATCTTTCCAACTTTGTGCATACAGTAATCTCACTGCAATTACCATGTGCAACAATAAAGTTCTATGACTTTTTCCCTAACTGTTCATCAAATCCCCAAAGAAAAACCTCTGGTCTCAATTGTATATTAATCTTTAAATCCTCTAGATCAGTGTGTCTATTTGAATCCAGATTTTTCTCACTCTTTTACATATCCCACTTGTTTTAAATCTCCAAATTCTTCTGTTATGGGATTGTTGAACATTCCCAAATGATGGCCTTTCCATTCCAGACTGCCTTGAAATACAATGTCCCTTTGAGGCAAGAAGATGCACCATTTAGGCTGGATGTGCACACCGTTCCTGAGACTTGCACAGGAAACAAAGCTAACGTCACATTTGACATTGCCATGAATGTCAGGTAATCTCTTTCTTGGATCGGTGTTGAGCCTTGCTTCCTTGAACAGATACAGGCCCTTCTCCTCCAAGAATGGACCATGTCTGTGGATCCAAAGGCTGCTACTCAGTTCCCCTGCTTCATGAAAGGCCATGGTTCCATATTCCAGAAGCTCCATTTAATGGCAATATTGGATGGAGGCCCTGATGGCACGACCAAGCTTTTTGCCTCAAGCTGTGCATTTCTTACTTTATAAAGAGTCACACGTCTTCTCTTGTTTCTTGGTTTCTCAGTTACACTGGCCAACGTTTGGTTTCCAATATGGCAATTGTCAAGATTAAGATGCTGTCCGGATACATCCCAGTGAAATCCAGTGTAAAAAAGGTATTTTTTCCCCAGGTTCCTTTTCTGCTAAACCTTCCGTGTTGTATTTCTTGATGAAAGTAATTCTCGACCTACGACTGCAGTCAACCTTGGAATTACGGTCGCAAGTTGTGCTGGTCACTAAATTTGACAGCACCTATTTTTACAACCATTTTTCTTTCTTTTTTTAATATACTATTGTTTTATCATAAAAAGTAAAATACAAAACAGAAAGGAAACAAAACAAAAGCATACATTCAACACTAGCAACAAAATAATGTAAAAAAAGAGAAAAAACTGATCAAATAAGTTTAACATTTAACATGTAGGATCCACCTAGCTGGGCACTGAAAAAAAGAAAAGAAAAAGCAGTAATTTCCTTTTACATATATGTTTATATATATGAATATGTATAAGCATGTATCTTTTAACTACCATTTTTCTGATGAGCATTCAGAGCATTGTTGTCTGCAATTTGGGGTGGTTGGTGTTTTTTTTTGTGGAAACCGGAAGTAAATGCTGGTTCCTGGTAAAAAACATTGTAAATCGTGGTCACATGACTTCAAGAGCCAGAAAGGGAGGTGGCTGCCAAGCACCTAAAATGTGATCACATGACCCATAGGTGGAGGGCAACCACATGGAGTGACCCTGGGGAGGTCTGTCATAACGTTGAATGGTTGCTAAATAACTGGTTGTAAGTTGAGAACTACCTGTAATAGGAAATGGGGATTAATAATGCTAAAACAGATGTGATGAATGTTGATATTTTCTACAATGAAAATAGCAGTTGCCATTCTTTCTCCCGATATGAAATATTGCACCTATACATACAACCCAAAGTAAGCCACAACTTTGTGGTGGATTCTTTACTAAGCGGAAGGCTTAACTTGGTGACTTACAAGATCACTTCTAACTCTGTTTCTATGGCCATGTAGTTCAACAGTATGACTATTAATGCTACTAAAGTTCTTTCCATTTTTCAAATGTTTTTACCCCTGAAGCTGGAAAAGCAAGGTCAGATCCAGAAGAGTGAAGTGAACATCAATCATGTCCTGCTATATTTGGATGAGGTAAGTAAGGATAAGGAGAAGAGCCCAAACAGGGGACAAGATCATTCCATCAAGGGGATAAAATCCAGGGCAGAACCCCTTCTTTTCTCTTTGTCCTTATTTTCCTTGGAAACAAGGAGTTACAAGCTTATTATGGGCTAAGTTTTTTTTGAAGTGGCTGACATAATGTGCCATTCCTCTTACTTCTGATCAATGATAGCTTCCACTCTCTACACAAAGGCGTACATTCTGGGGCAGGTATATTTTCCTATGTCAGTGTTCGTCAACCTTAGTGACTTCACGTTGTATGGACTTCCAACTCCAGAATTTCTCAGCCAGTAAGGTTGACCGGTTTTATGTGAACCAACAGCATCTCTCTCATGCATTATGATGACGCTTAGTTCCACTACAACAGGGGTGTCAAACTCAAGGCCCGGGGACCGGATCTGGCCTGCAGGGCCATCCTGGTAACAGCAAAGGAGCAGCCATGGTGCCTCTGCCTGCAAAAATGGAGCTCTATTTTTGTTGGCAGAGGGTTGCAAGAGGCTGTCTCACAGCCGAAAACTGAGCTCGGGTGCCCGTTTTCACTGGCAGAGCACTCAGGCCACAACAGGTGCCCCCAACATGAGTGACATCGAGCTGGTCACTCCCACCCTGGCCACACCCATCCTGCCCCCTGAGGTCAAACACAACCCTGGTGCAGCCCTCAATGAAATCAAATTTGATACCCCTGCACTACAACATGAGAATATTTCTACTGGAATTCTCCCAATATTAAATAGTAGATAGTATCTTCTTAGCCTAGGGATACTCAAATGACTTTGGGTTCCTGCAGTGAGCAGGTGGTGGGCTGGATGACCTCAAAGCTCCCTTCTAGCTTCAGGATGTTTTGCCTTTAGTCTGTTCAGGGAGATAAAGAGACCCCCACAGTTTTAGGACACAAAGAAAAAGGAAGCTTGAAAGCTCCAGATAGATTGGATTTTATAATGCCCATCCTTCCCCTGACAGTATATTTTAGCCTCCCCCTTTCAGCCCAAAGATGCTGAAAGAGGTTGGAGGTCTTCCTAGGGAACATAGAGACTTCCATTGTATTTCTGTAGAAATGTAGCTATTTCATATATGTAGCACAACTTCACTTTCTCTTTTATTAGGTGTGGTTTCCCCCTCCCCCCCCACCCATGGACAATATCCTGATTTCTCAACCCTACAATATCCTGATTTCTCAACCCTAATACACCCAGGCTTTTCTAGGATCGTTGCTACCGTGAGGTCTCCAATAAAAGGGAATATATGCAGAGGTGGTATTCAACCGATTCCAACAGGTCCTAGCAGACCAGTAGAGAAAGGTTTGACTGGTTCGGAGAACTGGCAAATACCGCATCTGAACCCCGCTCTCACCTCTCTATGTTCTGTTGTTTATTAGCTCAGTTACCATGCCTCAGCTAAGCGAAAAAACAGCACAGCTCACCATCATTGATAAAGAGGGCGGCCTCTGAGCCCTATGTGCATGTGTGCGATACGTGTGTTTGCTGCACATTCATGTTAGGCGCGCCTTCACAGCTCACCAGCATTGATACAGAGGCCGGTATTTGAGCCCTGCGTATGTGCGCGAAGTGAGGTCTCTGAACTGGTAGGAAAAGTTTTTGAAACCCACCACCGAATATATGTAGTTCAACGTGCTAAAGATGTATGTAGCTCATGACAAGCATATGTAGCTCAGACCAAGCTAAATCCAAAGGCGCTATGGGATTCCTGGAAGCTTAGCATTCAGACAAATCAATCTTCACAGACACAGAAATGAAGCACATTTACACACCATTCAGAAAAGACAATAAAAAGCTAAGAAGGAAACAAAATGACCAGAAGACATCCTCTCCAGTAGCCTACCCCTAGATAAGCAGAGGCTAATATCAGACAAACAATCAAGCAGAAAACAATCAAGTAAAAAACTATCAAGGAGAAAAAACCCCACCAACATAGGCAGAGCAAGCTACTGGGTATAAACAGGTAACAAATTCCACTTCACTAGCACTGATGATGATACCCAGTCAGGTATAACTGAAACAACCAAGCTCAGAGAACAAAAAGGGTTCTACGATGTGTTGCCTGCAGAAGCTCTCCATCTTGTTTATAATCTCATTTTTCTCTGCAGGTACGCAACACAACCCAGACTTTCTCCTTTACAGTGGAGCAGGAGATACCCGTCCGGGGCCTAAAGCCTGCCTTGGTCAAAGTCTATGATTACTATGAAACTGGTGAGAAGGGACTGAATGGTGGTAGTTCCAATCAGCTTAATTATTTTTCAACATGAGGTTGCTTGGAATTTTTTCTTCCTTTTGCATTGTGAGGATTAGGGCTCAAAAAGAGGAAAAATTAATGGCTTTCAGCTTTGCCGAAAGATGGCATGTGTTTGGCCCTTACAGCAGGGGTCCCCAACCCACTGGCCATGGCCCAGTACCAAGCAATGGGCTATTCAGAACTGAGTTGTGTGAGAAGCAGGCTGGCACGCATGCACATGTAGCTCAAGTGAGTGGTGGACTGGCGCATGAGCACACATGCACAAAGTTGAGCTATGTGTGTGTGCGTGTGCATGCCAAGCCACTGCTTACATGGCCTGGTGCCCCTCTTCCCCACTGCAAAGGTTGGGAACCGCTACCTTAAAGCACTGTTTGGTGGGAAGAATCCATCAAATTCTTGGGGAGAGTTCAGGATTTTTAATGAGACAGATAAAATTACCTTTTGCACAACATTTGAAACTGCATGTAAAATTAGAGGACAAACCCTTTGTACTCCTGGAGCAAAATCCGTATCATGAACCATATGATGGAGATCAAAGTCTAGGAGAGAGACACCTCAGCCCTGACAAACTTTCCTTTTTTGTGTTCCAGATGAATTTGCAACAGCCGAGTATACTGCCCCCTGCAGTACAGGTAAAGCATGAGTTGCCATCGACTCAAATGTTTTTTAGATAAACGTACTCCTCAATTTATGACCTTAACCGAGTCCAAAACCATTTGTTTGGTGACTGTGCAAAGTTACAAAGGCACGGAAAACAGTGACTTACAATTGTTTTCACCCTTATGACCATGGCAGCATCCCTGTGGTCACATGATTAAAATTTGGATGCTTGGCAACTGGCTCATATTTATGACGGTTGCAGTATCCTGGGGTCACATGATCACCTTTTACAACCTTCTGATGATGTCATGCCCCTGTTGGAATTGGATTCTGAGGGGGAGGTTGAGCACATGACTGGGAATGGGAGTGTGGCTCCGGTGGCTGTGGAAGAAACTGGGGAAGGGCACAGTCCAGCTGGGCAGTCAGAGGAAGACCCAGGCCCACCCCATCTTCATTCTAGGGCATGCAGGGAGGAACAGAGAAGGGAGCAACGTGAGTTATGTGGCTTACGGGGGAGGAAAGAGCCCTGATCCCCTTTATTAGCTGCAGCTGGGAAAACTGTTTAAAAAGGCAAACTACGCACAGCAAAGTTGCTGGAAGCAAAGCGTGCATTATCTTTGTTTGTCGAGGCTTATCTGGGTTCTGGCATCCTCACAACTCTGTGTTTTGTTATTTTTTGGAAGTCTGCAATTCCTTATCCTGTCCTGTCTCGTTAATTGCTGCAGTGTGGTTTGTGTTGGTTTTTATTTATAAACTATATTTACTTTGGGTTCAGACTGAATTTCTTCCCTTTAAAGACTGTCCTTGGGATAGTTTTTTCTCCAGATAACTGGACATTGGGGGCCAAGTTGGAGGTATTAAAGAGACTTTACCTACTTTTGTGATTTTGTTGCTTTTATACCCAGGGTCATCACAGATGAGCAAAATCAATGGGGAAACCAGATTCACTTTACAACTGTATTAGTAACTTAACAACTGCAGTGATATATGTAACAACCGTGGCAAGAAGAGTCATAAAACTCACTTAACTCGCTTAGCAACAGAAACTTTGGGCTCAATTGGGGTCGTACGTCGAGGACCACCTATCGTTACTTCTCTGGCTTCTTTCAGAATGACAATTTGTCCATTTGGTTTGTGTGGGGACAAAATGAGGATGGGGTGATTTATTTGGGCGTTCTGCCTCATGCCCGCCTAAATTTTGTTTTTTACCAACTTTTCTTACTTTCTTACTTACTTTCTAACTTTTCTTCCATGACAGATGATATCAAGGAAGTCCATATATAAAGCATAAGGATTCAGCCCATGTTTTCTGGAATAGCACATGCTTGACAATAATGAATCTCCTGGAAACTAAGGAGGAACATGATTTTATATACAAGCATATTAAATACTCAATACTAAAATGTTTTTAATATTTTAATTGTAACACATTTTTTTGAACTATAAGCCAGTCAGAGTCATTGACTGAAATGTGTAGCTGTAGAAACAGAATGAATGAATAAATAAATAAATATTTTCAGGGATCAAGGTAGCTCCTTTGTTTTCCTTCTCATAGCTGGGCACTTTATTCATTATTTCCCAAAAGAGAGTCAAATGTGTGTTTCCACCAGTCCTGGCAGTAATCCAAATGATATGCTGCAGTGCTGAAGACTTTGTCTTTTCAATTTTGTGGTGGGGAACAGGGAGATCTTTTCTTGGGTAAAAATAAAAATGTAGTCTTATGTTCAATTGGGTATTTCAAATACTTCTATATCTTACAAATGCTGGGCAGCTTTTTTCCACTGAGTGTTCTGCAATTCTTTGCTGTGTGTATGATAGTAAAAATAGGTGTCCATAATTTAAGGAAAAAGTGTCAGCCCAATTAAACCAGACAGGCAATACAACTAGATGAGCTATATCTCACCTAGACTACTACATCTAATTTTGGTTAACACACTATAAAAAAAGATATTGAGACTCTAGAAAAAGTGCAGAGAAAAGCAACCAAGATAATTGGGGGCTGGAGGCTAAAACATACAAAGAAAGGTTGCAGGAATTGGGCTTGGCTGGTCTAGTAAAGAGAAGGACCAGGGATGACATGATAGCAGCGTTCCAGTATTTGAGAGGTTGTCACAGAGAGGAAGGGGTCAAGTTACTTTCCAAGGCACCTGAAGGCCAGACAAGTAATAATGGATGGAAACTGATCAAGGAGAGATTTAAGCTAGAAATAAGGAGAAATTATCTGACAGTGAGAACAATCAACCAATGGAACAGCTTGCCTTCAGAAGTTGTGGGTGTTTCATCACTGGAAACTTTTAAGAGGAGGCTGATCAGCCACTTTTCAGAAATGGTATAGGTGGTGGCTGACCTTTTTGGGTTCCTAATGGGGAGAGAATCCTATACTTTAATTATGTGGGTTTGTGTGGGAATTAGCTAGATCTGGTTTTGTCATAATCAGTACCGAAATGATGTCCTCAATAAAGTTTTGTATTCAGAGAGTGGATCGTCTTGATTGTGCTTGCTTTGGTTAGGTTCGTCAGTAGGAATGATGACAGTTGGACTGAAATGAGGAAAGTTGGTGGAGTGACAGCAAAGAAAGTTTCTAAAAAAGAGGAAGAAGATAAACTTTAATGCTTTATAAATGAAATTCTGAAACACACACACACATGGTCCCTAGGCATCTGCAAGTACTTTAAAGAAATCCAGAAGAAAGGCTTGAAAAAGCATACAAAGGGAGAGACACCTTCTCAAATATATTTATACTGCTATTTTCAATATTATTTTCTCTCTTTTCTTTTTATGGCCCTGTAATTCCTTTATAGGTAATCCTTGATTTACAACATTTCATTTAGTGACCAAAGTTATAATGGCACTGAAAAAAGTGACATGACCATTTTTCACACTTATGATGATTGTAGCATCCCCATGGTCATATGATCAAATTTTAGAGACTCTGGCTCATATTTATGACAGTTGTACTGTCCTGGGATCATATGATTACCATTTGTAACCTTCCCAGCTGGCTTCTGACAAGCACAGTCAATGGGGGAAAACTAGATTCATTTAATGATGAAGCATGATTCGCTTAACAACTTGCAAAAAAGGTTGCAAAATGGGGCACAACCCGCTTAACAACTATGTAGATTAGCAATGGAAATATTGGGCTGCACTGTGGTCGCACGTCGAGGATACTGTTATGTTGTCCCCAGGAATCTATTGATAACTTTTAAGAAATCTGGAAGAGAGGTTTGAAAATGCATACAAAAAGGGTGGCACCTTCTCAAAAATATTTATACTGCTATTTCTCAATAGAATTTGAAGCCTCCACAGAGGAAGCCAAGAAAATCAAGTTGTGATTTTGTCTCTGCAATTAAAGCCCTTCCCCCTGTTTTAGGAATATTGCAGATTGAAAATAGCAGGTCTTCCATCTCATGGTCATGGCTGCCCTCTTGACTTTTTAAAAAGATACATGTCCATTCATGGTGGCACAATGGCGTAGTGGTTAGAATGCAGTACTGCAGGCTATTTCTGCCAACTGCCAGCTGTTCAATTCTGACTGGCTCAAGGTTGGTTCAGCCTTCTGTCCTTCTAAGGTCGGTAAAATGAGGACCCAGATTGTTGGGGGCAATATGCTGACTCTGTAAACCGCTTAGAGAGGACTGTAAAGGGGTATATAAGTCTAAGTGCTATTGCTATCCCTTGTACAGCCCCTGCCTATGGCAGATTTCGCTCTGAAGGTCCAGCAGGGGACTGGAGGCTAAAACATATGAAGAACTGTTACAGGAACTGGGCATAGCTAGTCTAGTGAAGAGAAGGTTTCTTCTCTTCGCTTTCTGATTCTGTGGTTTCTTCCCCAAACCTCAAAAACTTTAACAGACTGTCTATTATTGACCTCACCCCTTTCCTAAGTGGCCTCTAGGGGGCATGCATAAGCGCACCAACGTGCCTACCGTCCCTGTCCTATTGTTTTTATTTTTTTAATTTTTCTTATATGTATCCACGTATTCATAACGATGTTTTTACTTATACCTATTATCTTGTAAACAATTGACAAAAATAAATAAATAAATCAAAATAAAATAAAAATTATCTCCAAAGATACTCTCTGAGTTTGCTTGTGAATCATCTGTATGTTCCTTGGAAGTGGGAGTGGAACATGATAAATTACGTAAATCGTATGCCAGCTTCTATTATGTTGATTATGAAAAATCTCCAAATCTTTTACAGAGAGGTGACTGTCTCATAAATCTCCAGTTTTTATTGTTTTTTTTTAATCGAAGAAGGTAGGGTTGTATGTAACAGGTCTGCAGGTGCAAGCCTTGAAAAAGTAAATTCTCTCAAGTTCTTTGGCTGACACACAAGTGCTGTCGGGAAACTGATAGCTGGGGTTAGTCTTATTGATTTCAGCTGGCTTAAAAAAAACCAAAAACCTGAAGTCCATCCTTTCATTGCTCCATCAGTGTATGTGCAGGAAAAAAAAACCATCACGAAGCAGAGGGAATGGAGCATAGGAGCCAAATGGGTTAAGGATCTTTGCTTACTATGACATGAAATATAGCAGGTAACAAACCCCTTGATCTAGTAGAAGCTAGCCACTCTTTTCAAAGTATAGCAGAAGGATATTTTTAAAAAAGAAAAAAGTAAAGAAAAACAGTTTCCCTGACTCTAAAGGTGACCAATGTGGCTTGCCGGCTGCAGAGCAAGGTTATACTATACCGCTGGGTCAGAAGCTCTGAGACACTTCCATGATGAAAAGATTAGTCAGTTACAATATCATTCCCTGGGGATGCCCAGTTGGGGGCTCCTTTCACATGCCTTTTAATGAACCCACCAACATGGTACCTATTTATCTACTCACATTTGCACTTTTGAACTATTAGGTCGGCAGGAACTGGAGTGAATAATGGGAGCTCATACTGTCACACAGCAGCATTCAGGTCTCAAACATGGGCTTGCAAATTATCAATCCAGCATCCTAATCACAAGTTTAAAAACACTGTGATGATTTTTTTAAAAAAGAAAGTCCTTTAGGTGGCAGTCGTGGGTAGTAGAGCTTTTGCACAACTTCCTGTTGTGTGCCTTTCTTGTTTTGAGAGTTCCTGCACTCAGTCACTCAAGCCCTGGTCATCTCCTGTTTGGACTACTGCAATGCACTCTACGTGGGGCTTCCCTTGAAGAGTATTTGGAAGGTAGAGCTGGCCTAGAATGTGGCTGCATGGATATTTCTCGGAGCCTTAAGGTGACTTATGTAACTTCTCTTACATGAACTGCACTGGCTGCCAGTTTGCTTCCTGGTACAATTCAAGATGTTGGTTATTACCTATAAAGCTTATGTATGGACAGAATGTGCAAGTGGATGGGATTTTGCTGCCTTCCACACATGTATCCATGCGCACCATCTAAACATGAGTATACCAGAGATGGTATTCAGCAGGTATTCTTAGTAAGACCACACCTATAGTACTGCATCCAGTTTTGTTCACCACATTATAAAAAAGATGTTGAGACTCTAGAAAAAGTGCAGAGAAGAGTAACCAGGATGATTAGGGGACTGGAGACTAAAACATACGAAGAACGGTTACAGGAACTCGGCCTGGCTAGTCTAGTGAAGAGAAGGACCAGGGGAGACATGATAGCAGTCTTCCGATATTTGAGGGGCTGCCACAGAGAGGAAGGAGTCAAGCTATTTTCTAAAGCGCCTGCAGGCCAGACAAGGAATAATGGATGGAAACTGAACAAGGAAAGATTTAACCTGGAAATAAGGAGAAACATTCTGACAGTGAGAACAATCAACTAATGGAACACCTTGCCCTCGGGAGTTGTGGGAGCACCATCCCTTGAGACTTTCAAGAAGAGATTGGACTGCCATTTGTCAGAAATAGTGTAGGGTCTCCTACTTGGGTGGGGGGTTGGACTAGATGACCTACAAGGTCCCTTCCAACTCTGGTTATCTGTTATCTGTCAGGTTCTGACCAGTTCTGGAGAACTGGTAGCGGAAATTTTGAGTAGTTCAGAGAACCAGCAAATACCATCTCTGACTGGAGATTTTACAGTATCCTTCTCCCACCACGCCATGCCCACAGAACCGGTAGTAAAAAAAATTGAATCTCTCCACTGGAGTATACCAATATATAAATAAATATAAAACGGTTATTTTACTACTGACCATTAGGAGCCAGAATAAGATAACTTCTGTTCTATTAGAACTCCTCGTGCATAGGGTAAGCTCTCGGATTAGACAGATCTTTGCACTACGTTCTGCACACATAAGGAAAAGTGAATGCAAAAGTTGCATTTTTCCAAGTTAAACTATTCTTCTAATTTCTGGGTTTTCTTTTTCTTTTTGACTGGATTTTCTTCTTTTTGTTAATTGTTATTTGTCAAATCAAATGTTAGCCTTTAATACACAGAAGTCCACCAATAACTTCTGCTAATGAGATATTCTATTCTTCGCAACATCCAGTCTGGTATGTATAGCATTCGTGGTATATTAATGGCATTTTGATGATAATATTTATTTAAATTTATTAGCTGCTCAACTCCAGTGGGCCTTCTCACCTCCAGAATAAAAGTGGTGAATCTAATAGATACATCTAGTCTCTTCTTTAAAGTTCTTTAAAGCAGGAGCAATGAAAATAGAATTTAAATGGTGATCAGGAAGGATGCCAAAAGCTGCCCGACCTTCGACTGAAAGTCCATGTAATCTATATATTATTTTAAGGAATGTTGGTTATTTACCTACTCCCGCTGAGGCAATTGGTTCTTTTGCCACTGGTGGGAGGCAGTTATTTTTTCTTTTATCTGACAGATCCGGAGGAAGGCTGATGAAACAACCAAACAATTAATTACATTCCAAAAACTCCATCTTTCACAAGAGCCACAGTTTCCAGAGGGTAAAACTGTTGGTTTCCCCCTCTAATTGGCAAGCTTCCCTGCTATCAATTGGAAAACTAATTCTGCACCCAAGTGTGAAATCAAATAGGTTCCTAACCAACCTACCTGACAACTTTGTTGTCCAAAAGGTAGAGGACGGAACCAGAGGGACAGCCATACTGGACTTAATTCTTACAAACAGAGAAGAAGTGATAGAGGGAGTTGAAACTGTAAGAACCTTGGGTGAGAGTGACCACATCATATTAGAATTCAACATAATGCAAATGCAAGCAATAGAACAGGGGTGTCAAACTCAAATTCATGGAGGGCCACATCAGGGCTATGGTTGACCTCGGAGGGGAGGGGAGGGGGTGCTGACTGGGTGGCCATGGCTGATTAGATGGCCATGGCCAGCTTGACACAGATCACTGGGTGGGCATGGCCAGCTAAATGCCGCTCACCAGGTGGCTGACTCCGGACAGAACAACTCATACCAACTAATTACGTGGGGACAATTTGGTGCCCCTCAAGCTCCTCACCTCCTCAAACTGCTGGCAGCCAAGTGCATGCGTGTGCACACATACACACATTCCAAGTTTGGGGACACTTAGGAAGGAGAGAGAGCCTTCTCCCTAAGCCCAGGCATGATTAGCAATTTGTAAACTCCAATGTGAATAAAAGTCTCCAAACTTGGAATGGTGTGTGCATGTGTGTGTGCACAGCATGCCAAAGGAGATGTTCTTCTCCCAATCTCACACATTGTTGGCATTTCCCTGTCGGAGACACCCTCCCAGCAAAGGAAGAGGTGGAGGACGTTGCTACTGTGTGTGGAAACGTGGAGGAGAAAGTTTGCAGGAAGCAGTTTCCTTTGAGTCCAACATTGGCAAATCTCTGGAGAGAAAGAGGAGGCAGCAGGGGAGCAGTGCTCCCTGGTCCTGCATGAGGGAAGCTGGCCCTTCTCGAAAGGGAATCCCTGTTTCTAATTATGAGTGGTAAGGATGTTAGCTGGTAGGGGCAGCCTTCCCTTATGCTGCTCTCCCATCATCCTCTCCTTCTCTCCAGAGAACTTTCAAGACAGAAGTTGGACTTGGAGGAAACTGCTTCCTGCAAACTTTCACTGCATCATCATTATGGTTGCCCTCAATATCAGAATGTATATCATTGTAATGTAAGATATCAGAATGGTCAAACAAAAGGTGACTTCAAATCTCAAGAAATAAATGCATTGTCCTACATATTGACAAAAAAAATCAGAAAATAAAATACAGGCTGAATAGTCAAGACCTTGTTGATGATCCAAACTCTGTCAAGGATCTTGGAGTACTCATCTCAAATGATCTAAGTGCTAGATCCCAAGTCGTTAAGAGTTGTTAACCTAATCTTACGTAGCTTTTTCTCTGATAATATTACACTAATAACTAGAGCATACAAAACATTTGCTAAACGAATACTTGAATACAGCTCATCAGTCTGGAACCCACATTACGTATCTGATATTAACACAGTTGAGAAAGTCCAGAAATATTTCACAGGAAGAGTTCTCCACTCCTCTACTCATTGCAGAATACCTGATGCTACCAGACTCAAAATTCTAGACCTAGAAAACCTAGAACTACGCCACCTTCGGTTTGATCTAAATATAGTATATAAAATCATACATTGCAATGTCCTACCTGTCAATGAATACTTCAGCTTCAACCATAACAACACAAGAGCAAACAATAGATACAAACCCAAGGTTAATCGCAGCAAACTTGATTGCAGGAAATACGACTTCAGCAACAGTGGACAATGTCTGGAATACTCTACCTGACTCTCTGGTTTCTTCCCCAAACCCCCAAAACTTTAACCTTAGATTTTCTACTATTGACCTCACCCCTTTCCTAAGAGGTCTGTAGGGGGCGTGCATAAGTGTACCAATGTGCCTACCGTCCCTGTCCTATTGTTTCTTTTATATATTTTTTATTTTTTCTAATACGTATCCATGTATTCATAACTATGTTTTTACTTATACCTATTATCTTGTAAGCAATTGACAAATAAAAAATAAATAAAATAAAAAAGGCCAGTTGCATGTCAGACTATTGCATCATATTAGTTCAGGAGTGCATTAAGATGGGCCAAACAGGATTCATATTTCAAATATGAATAAATGTTTCAAATAAATCTGCAAAAACAAATTTAGAACAAAAGAACAAGCAAACTTTTAATATACAAAAATAAATTTAAAACAAAGAAAAAGCATACGCGTTTTAGTTCTCTCTTCTCTCTCTCATGCTGTTTTGTCTCAGCCAGATGCTTGGAATCTTTTACTGGCTACAAGTTGGAGTAAGGTTCTGAGAGCTGTGGAAACTCTCAGGATAAAGTGGAGGTGTCCATCAGTGGGAACACTTGTGTGTACAATTTTGTTCACCCTTTTCACCACAGAAAAAAGTTGCTCACACAGATATGTACTTCCAAGCAATCCACCATCACTCCGAAGCTGTTCTAGCAGCCACAAGGACTACTCAGACTCTCTAGTTAAGCTATCTCTATTTCTGATCAGATTCTGATATTTCCAGGGCTGGCTTTCAATGTTTTCAATGCTTTCAATGATTGTAAGGGGGGTGGGGAAGAACAAGACACAATCCAGCCTTCCCAAATAGAAAAGGCACCACGATCTCCATTTTTCCCCACCACTCTCCAACATCCAAGAAGCCAGGGATGGGATACGACAGGGTTAACTACAGGTTCCGGATTTACGAGGCTAGCTGATTTATGATGTAGTTTCCTGCATGCTGTGATGGATAGGGCGCCTGTAAATCATCAGCAGCACGTTGAGTGCAGAGAAGCAGCCTTTGAAACAGCCCTCTTTTCCTGCTTTTTAAACTGCCTCGTTCTGCAACTGAAGTTGAAAAATCAGGAAATAAAGATCAGGTAAGAGCCCAGGTGGGTGGGTGGGCAACAACATCAGCAGACATAGAACCGGTTCTATGTCTGCTGCTCTTCAGAGCTACCCGTGCTACAGAGGTGGACAGAACCAGTAGAAACTCACCCCTGCAAGAAGCTCAGAAACTGAGTCCAAAATGCCTGAAATATCATCCAAAATTTAACTTTAGCAGGCAATGCTGGTTAGATCCCCTCAGCGCCTCTTTATGGATGTATCCTTTTTTGGGGGGGGGAAGAGACTCAAAGCACCCCTCCATTGACTTCCATACATTTTGCACAAAGCCTTGGAGCATGGTGTGCTCTGGGAGCCCAGGGGACAAGGGGATAGGGGCTCATGGGAGAGGAAGCCCATCAGCTGTTGGATAGTCACTGACTAAGCTGAGATGACTTGTTAGCCCCAATCCAGAGAGACAGATAGAGCTGTCATTTCTTGAGCAGCTTTTCTCAAGCTTGGCCACTTTTAAGCTATGTGGACTTCAACCGCCAGAATGCTCCCTACGATGCTGGCTGGGGGATTCTGGGAGTTGAAATCAACACAGCTTAAAGTTGCCAAGGTTGGGAAACGCTGAAGTTACAAAATGAACAGGGAGGGGCTCTGTGTGTGAATCAACTTATCAGCAAAATATCTGGAAATACAGTACCTGGCATTTTAACCTCGCCTCAAGGCCGCTCGCTCGCCTAGCTTCCCGAGGGGAGGGGGAACGGCATTTCCTTTGACGGCTGGCCCTGCAGGAGGAGAGCCCCTTCCCTTGGCTCTCAATGAGACAAGTCGTCTTCCCCTTCTTCGCCAGCACAGCAAAGCCCAAGGGGCGAGCGACTCGGAGGCAAAGCAGGCAGCAAAGTATCACCCACCCGGCAGAGACAGGAACGGGACAAGCCTGCGCTGCGCTCGCCATATTACAATCCCCCTCAGGCTGAAGCCATGTGCGCACCCAAGAGGCTGGGGCTGCCTCCTCAGGCTGAAGCCATGTGGGGGGGGAGGGGGAGAAACTAGTACATCCAAAAGACTGGAGCTGCCTCCTCAGGCTGAAGCCGTGGGGGTGGGTGGGGGGAGAAACAAAGACGTCCAAAAGGCTGGAGTGCTTTCTCCTCAGGCTGAAGCCATGGGGGTGGGGGGTGGGGGCGGACGAGTGTGCCCCAATGGCTGGAGAGCTTTCTCCTCAGGCTGAAGCCGCGGGAGCGGGGGTGGAAACCAGCGTGCCCAAGAGACTGGAGCTGCCTCCTCAGGCTGAAACTATGGGGGTGGTGGGGGAGAAATTAGTAAGTCCAAAAGGCCCAGTGCTTTCTCCTCAGGCTGAAGCCGTGGGGCGGGGGGAGGAGAGACGAGCGCGCCCAAAAGGCTGGAACAAACATGCGGCATCCTGGAGCCGGCAACCACTTGGGATTCAGGATGGCTCCCCGCGGAGGCATGCTCTGGTATTACTGCGGTGTGGGTGCCCTCAAGAGCGGCGGCGGGCTCGGGTGAGCGCTGACTGCGGAGAGAGAAAAGCATGTCCCTCGGAGAAAGCAGGGAGGAAAAGGCGGGAAGCCCAAGCACGCGGGTTCTTCTCTCGCGGCAGCTGTACTTCGAAGCCCTGAATCGCAAGCTCTGCGACTGGGGCTGAGGGAAAAGGAGATCAACACCCCTCTTCCTCACCTCGCGACTTGCCAATAATTCAACCTGGAGTCGCACAGTTGAACCTTCACCTCAGAACTGACGAGGCGGCTTACAATATTGGGAGGACGGCGCGAGCAAGGAGTGGGAGGCAATCGTGTCCCAGGCAAGGTGGAGGTTTGCCTTGGGGAGGATTGTCCGAGCCACCAATTAGCCACAAATTAAGTCACTCGTGCGGGCACGAGACTGGGAGAGGCAGGGCTTTTCCACCATTGCCTCAGCTGCCTAGGGCTCTGGAGTGAAAATACAAAGTGGAAGGCTCAAGCACCCAGTCCAGTCCTCGAGCATTGGGATCCCACAGGCCAGGCCAGGCTTGCTCCCCCAAAGGGATGTTCACTTACCTCAAGACTACTGCTGGTAGCACCATGGAGCAAGGCCAAGTGACGAGACAATGCTGGACTGCACAGAGAACAGGCCAGACGTCGAAGACACGAGGCTGAGCACTGAGACGAGAGGTCCAGTGAAGAGGCTGTGCGTGTGCAGGCTAGGCAGAGTGGCTGGGCAGGGCCGAACAAGTCTGCCTGGCAACAGCTGCGGCTTGTTGGCCTCAGCCCACCCAGTCTCTTTGCCTAGCCTGCACATGCATAGCCTCTTCACTGGGCCTCTTGCCTCAGTGCTCAGCCTCGCCCAATGCTTCATTTTTGCATTCGCACCTGCTGGGATGAGGTAGGCCGGGTCACGTAGGCCCAATGCTTTGTTTTAGCAAGCACACATGCATGAGCAAGTGTGCGCTCCCACTGGAATGGGGTGTGCCAAACAAGCCTAAAGCAACGCTGGCCAGCCCCTTAAATTTTCCAGGACAGCCCGCGGGCCAGATCAAACCATATCCGTGGGCCTTGAGTTTGACACCCCTGCAATAAAACATGGATACCAGAGTCTTAGATTTTAAAAGAGCTGATTTCAATAAACTCAGAGAAAACTCAAAAGATGAAAATTGGATGAAAATTCTAAAGGGGAAAACAACTCAACCATCTTGGGAAATTCTGAAAAGTATGATCATAAAAGCCCAGACCAACACAATACCACTGAGAAAGAAAAACAAAAAAAATCCAAGAAGAAACCAGCATGGCTCCACAAAGATCTCCCTGACAAATTGAAAGACGAAAAGGGCAAGTACAAAAAAATGGAAAGAGTGACACACAACTAAGGCTGAATATCAGCAGATAACCAGAATATGTAAAGACAAAGTCAGGAAAGCAAAGGCTCAGAATAAACAAAGACTTGCAACAAGAGTCAAAACTAATAAAAGTTTCTTTCAACATATAAGTAACAAAAAAAAAAACCAAGGAAATGGTCCACTAAAGAGAGAAGACGGCAAGGAAGTAATGGCAACAGAGAGAAAGCAGAGCTGTTTAACTCATTCTTTGTATCAGTCTTCATGCAAGAAGAAACTATAGCCCAACCTACCAAAAACATAACTGTAAAAGACAGACTAGAAATAAAAGTTAAAATAAGCAAAAAAAATGATAAGAAAACACCTGTCTGATCTTGATGAATACAAATCACCGGGACCTTATGGATTACATCCCAGAGTTCTAAAGGAGCTGGCAGATGTCATGTCAGAACCACTATACCACATCTTTCACAAGTCCTGGAGCACTGGGAAACTATCAGAAGACTGGAAAAGAGCTGATGTGGTTCCCATCTTTAAAAAAGGGTAAAAAACAAACCTAGGAAACTACAGATTAACATCAATACTTGGGAAGACACTAGAAAATAAAATAAAATGATCAGAGTATTGGAGCATAAATTCAGCGCCAGAAAAGTAAACACAGATGACTGAGGTTTCATTTAATTTCTTTATAAACACAAAGTAAATTTTACAATACCAGTTGCAGATTTCTCAAACATGGAGCAAACTCAAACAGAAGCAGACATGTTACAGGTTTAGAGCAGAGCAGCAACTCAGGAGCTCAAAAACAGTCATCATTTTCACTTTAGTTCAGCAGGTAAGCAAGTTTCATTTTCAATAAGACTCAGAGCTTAACATAGCTACAGAGCTGCAGAGCTTAATATAGAGCCGCACCTACGCTACTTCTAGTTTCAGTTTCCAAACAGTCTTCACTGGCTGAGTTAATTGCTATACCTATTCATTGGCTGACCTTGTTACCATGCTCTATTCCAGTTCATGAATATACTCTGACATAACAAAACAGATCTTCTAATATCTAGAGATGAGTAAAGTAATAACTAGAAGTCAGCATGGGTTTGTTAAAAATAGATCATGACAAACCAATCTTATTTCATTATTCAACATAGTGACTAAATTAGTAGACTAGCAAAATACTGTGGACATAACATACATAGACTTCAGCAAGGCATTCGACAAAGTAGACCAGGGGTCGCCAACCTTTTGGACATCAGGGACCACCCAACTCATAATTTTAAATCCCAGGGACCACTAACCGGTTCTGTGGGCATGGGCTAATTTGTGGGTGTGGCTTGCTGTCATGTGACTAATTGGGCATGGCTTGTATGTAAATATTATAAATATATAAATATTGATTTTTTTATTAAAAAAGAGCAACTTTTACCCAAAATCAGGCAAAGCAGGCAGGCAGATTGAGTTGCTCACAGAATCAGATTCATTAGAATCACAGATTCATTCAGTGATCCATTTATCTGCCATCTGCTAGCTCAAACTGTCACATGGAATTTGCTTGCCGTGAGTCTGCACTGAATAATAGAAACTTCAGTCTTAAGGGAGGTTCGGCTGTACTTAAAAGCAGAGCCGAAAATCTAAAGACTAGCTAGAAAGCAAGAAATCCAACCATTTCCTGCTTCCTAGCTAATCTAAATCTCCTGGCACAGCAGAACATCTGAGGGTCAGAAAAAGGAAAAATAGCAATTTAGCAGGCAAGTTTGATGGGTAAGGAGTGAGTGGGTGGGGAAGGTTCCCACAGGCCATGTGGCTGGCACAGCCTTGTGTTTCTGCGCAGCCTGGATTAATTGCTTTGGCGGGGTGCTCTGGGGGTGAGATTTCTCTGCAGCCCACCAAAATTTTCTCATGGCCCACTGGTTGATGACCGCTGAACTAGACCACAAACTATTTCTTCATAAGCTAGAAAAAAGTGGGATAGATAACTTCCCCATCAAATGGAGTTGCAACTGGCTGACAACAAGTAGCCCTTAATGGTACTATGTCTACATAAAGGAAAGTAAGCAGTGGAGTACCAAAAACTTCTGTCTTAGGCCTAGTACTCTTCAATATCTTCATAAACTATTTAGATGAGGGAATAGAAGGGTAACTATTTGGCAACAGAGTGGTCAATGTCTGGAATACTCTACCTGACTTTGTAGTTTCTTCCCCAAACCCCAAAAACTTTAACCTTAGACTGCCTACTATCGACCTCACCCCTTTCCTAAGAAGTCTGTAGGGGGCATGCATAAGCGCACCAACGTGCCTACCATCCCTGTCCTATTGTTTCTTTAATTTTTCTTATATGTACCCATTTCATGTATTCATAACTATGTTTATACTTATACCTGTTATCTTATAATCGCTTGACAAAATAAACAAACAAATAAATACATAAATTTGCCAAATTTTCAGATGATACTAAACTGGCAGGAATAGCTAACATCCTAGAAGATAGGCTCAAGATCCAGATGAACCTTGACAGACTTGAACACTGGGCCCTATCTAATAAAATGAAATTCAATATAGAAAAGGGTAAAGTCCTACACTTAGGAAAGAAAAAAACAAAAGTATACATATAGACTGGGTGAAACCAGGTTTAATAGCAGTCTTAGTGGAGTCTTAGTGGACAACCAGACAACCAGAAATTAGAAACATGGAACCATAAAGAAAAGGAACAATGAAAACAAGGAAGCTTGTTAAAATGGATAAGCAAATATCATTATTTTTGTGATCATTACGATAGAATGAATATCAATGCAATGAATATTGTTATAAACACTTTGATGATTATTTCTTAAAACTATTTGTATCCAGACAACACACTGTTTAACCAAAAATTGAATTTTTATATGTTATAAAATAAAATAAAAATATACCAAAAAAAAAGGAAGGATGCCAACAGTGCCCAAACTTTGGCTGAAAGTCCATGTAATCTAAATATTATTTTAAGGAATGCTGGTTATTTATCTACTCCCCCTGAAACACTTTGTTCTTTTGCCACAGCGCAGTTATCTTTTGTTTTATCTGATCCATCCAGAGGAAGGCTGATGAAATAACCAAACAATTAATTACATTCCAAAAACTCCCTGTTTTTCACAAGAGCCAAAGTTTCCTTGGCCAGAATGTAAAGCCACGGATAAATCTGTTGGTTTCCCCCCAAAAAAACCAACATCATAGAGAAAGATAAACAAGAGATGCAAGACAAGACCAGCATGGCTGCACAAAGAGCTTTCTGACTAATTGAGAAACAAAAAGAACAAGTATGAAAAAAAGAAAGAAGGGCATATAAACTTGAATAAAATATCAGCAAATATCCCAAATCTGCAACGATGGAGTCAGAAACGCTAAGGTTCAGAGTGCAAGAAATGCAAAACAAAATAACAAGTTTCTTTTAGTCTTTAAGGAATAAGAAGAAAGTCAAGGAAATGATAGATTCTACTTAATTCCTTCTTTGCATCTCTCTTCACATGAAAGGAAAAAACCTTTTGTTAGGTTTTTGTCCAACCTAACTAAAGCAGCACTGTGGGAGACAGAACAGGAATGCAAGTCAAAATAGGCAAGGAATTGGAAAGACAACATTTATTTGCTTTCAACGAGTTCAAATCTGCACCAGACGGTTTACATCCCAGAGTACTGAAGAAGCTGGCAAATGTGATCTTGGAACCACCAAATGAAATCTTTCAGAGCTCTTGGAGCATGGGGATAACTCCCAGAGGACCGGAAAACAACTGGCTCCAATCTTCTAAAAGGGGAAAAAACTATTTGAGAAACTACTGACCAATCAGCTTGACATCAATACCAGGGAAAATCCTGGAAAAGATCATCAAGCGGCGGATTTGCAAGCACCTAGAAATGAACAAGGTGATTACTTGAAGCCAGCATGGGTTTATTAAAAACAGGTAATGCAAAAAAACCCACAACCCATTCCTTATTGACTTCTTTGATAAATTAGTGGACAAAGGGAATGCTGTGGATATAGTGTAAGGCTTCAATAAGGTATTTTATAAAGTAGACCACAACCTGTTTTTTGGCAAGATAGAACAAGGAATTAAGCAGTTCTGTTTTCTTCCTGCTGCCTATCACTGTCTTGCCATCTTCTCCCATTGGTAGAAGATGATGGTACTTCTGGTAGACAATACCATCACCAGATGGATTTGCAGTTGGCTGACTAACTGCACTCAATATGTAGCCCTACATCTGTGTGGAGAGAAGCATCGGTGGGGGTATCTTAAGTATTCTCCAACCTCTTCATAAATGATCTAGATGAGCATATAGAAGGGGAACTCATCACATTTGCAAATGACACCAAGCTGGGGGAAATTATTTATTTATTTGATTTATATTGCCACCTATTCGCCCATGGCGACTCAAGGCAGCTTACACAATGTAAAATCATATTTAAAATAAAAATAAAAACAATAAGAACTAACAAAAAGAATCAAATAAATTAGTAAAGTACAATAGAACAAAATTTGGGGAAACAAAAAAATTTGCTAACACCTTGAGAGATAGACTCAAAAGTGGAGTTCAGTGGTGAGAAAAGTATGGTCCTGTGCTTAGGAAGGAAAAATGCACAGGTACAGAAGAAGCAGTACTTGGGAGGGATCTGGGTATCCTAGATCTTCCACCTGTGTTCTAGGTGGAACACAAGTTAGGAGTCAACAGGGTGCTTCAGCTTCCCAAAAAGTCAATGCAGTCCAAGGCTGCATCAACAGAGGGAAAGTATTAAGATCACAAGGAATGATAGTACTGCTTTATACTGCATTAGTGAGCCCACACTTGGAACACTGCATCACATTCTATTTGACTCCGTTGTTATAGCCTCAACCCCTCACAGCGTCAACCTCAAACTGTCTACCGTGAACCTCACCCCATTCCTAAGAGGTCCGTAAAGGGGGAGTGCATAAGCACACCAGTGTGCCTACCACCCCTGGCTTACTGTCCCCATTTATCTGTATTTACTTCCTTTGTTCATGTTTATGTTCATACCTATACTTGCTATCTTGTACATGTTTGACAAACAAAAATAAAATAAAGTTCTGCTCACCACTATACATGCATACATACATACATATATACATACATACAAAGTGTGCAGAGAAGAGCAACAAAGATGATAGGTGTTAAAAGCATATAAAAATGAAACAACAGACTTTTGATAATCTGATCTATAGGATGCTTTATTAGGGAAAATACTGCAGTATGGATCCCTATACTCCAGAAAAAAAACATTTTCTAGGAGGAAGGAGACCCCTCCATTTGGTGAAATTTATATAGGTTTATCAAATCACATGGTTACATAACACTTCCTGTTTCCATATATGGATGTTATATAACCTTCCATGGAAAACTTCCAACATTTTCAGATTTCCTGTTTGTCAAATTCCAGAAAATTATAAGGAAACATTAATATTCCTTCATGTGACATTTATAATGTCAGAGAGCCCCAGCACATATTTCTAACTTAAGCCAAGCACACAATTTTGCAATCTAACATACTTGTCTCACAAAAATACATTTCATAACTGTTCTGAGCTTTTAAAAGTTCAAACTGCGAACACAAAATGGCTTCAGTTCGGTTCTTTATATTCTCAAGTATAATAACCAAATTTCACTCATAACAATAGGGGTCTGGAGGCTAAATCATTTGATGAATTACTAAGGGAACAGGGATGTTTAGCCTAATGAAGCTGGTGGTTGCGCTTTGGTTAGTGTAGGCGTTGTGCGTTCTGGATATTCTTGTCTTGGATGGCAAACCTCAGACAAAGAACATTCCGTGCAAAGTGCAATGTTTGCATGTTTACCTGGAGGAAACGTTTGCATGTTTACCTGGAGGAAATGTTTGCATGTTTACCTGGAGGAAACAAGACCTTAACACCCAGATAAGACGGAACAAAGGCAGGAACTGAAGCTTATATTAATCTTAATTAAAGTTAATCCTAACTAGAGGTGAATGTATAAACTGCTTAAGCAGACACTAACAAAGGTTGTCTAAATAGATGTATAGTGTATAAATTAACCACTGGTATGCTACTATGGATATAGAGAGATAGAACGAACTCTGGCAAGAGAGCAGACAACTCTTCTTATTCTCAACCTGACAATAAAGAAAGCAGCTTGTCTCATCTTCATGTGGTCCTGAGTCTTGATTCCTACAGGTTAGAATACAGTATTGCAGGTAAATTCTGCTGACTCGATTGCCAGCAGTTTAGCAGTTCAAATCTTATTGGCTCAAGGTTGACTCAGCCTTCCATCCTTCCAAGGTTGGTAAAATGAGGACCCAGATTGTTGGGGGCAATAGGCTGACTCTGTGAACTGCTTAGAGGGGTTGTAAAGCACGGTGAAGCAGTATATAAGTCTAAGCGCTATTGCTCATGAAGGTTTAGGCTTAGGGGAAACATGATAGCTGTCTTCCAATCCTTAAAGGGCTCCCACAGAGAAGAGGGTTAATTTTTTATCCATGGCACATGAAAGCAGGACAAGAAGGAACAGGTGGAAGTTTGCTAAAGGGAGATTCAATGTGGAAATAAGAAGGAATTTCCTGACAATGGGAATGATTAATCAATGGCAGAGTTTGTATCCTGGAGTTGTGGGTGTCCATTGCTGGAGATTTTCCAGAAAAGTTTGAACAACCAATTGTCTGAGACAGTATAAGGATTGTTGCCCTGGGCAACAAGAAGACTTTCAAGATTCTGACTTTCCAGGTTCTTCCAGATCGTTCCTTCCTATTGTTAATCTGGTTTTGGCTGCTTCTCAAGAATGGGTTATTTAATTGTTATGATTCCAGTAGGAAGGCCCCTCCTCCCAGAAGAATGAAACATTTTGGGAAATATTAAGAAGCAGAATATTATATTTCCCTAAATGAGAAATGGAGAAACATGTTTTAGAGGCAGAAAGCAGTCCCTATATTTTCTTAATAGCGCACAGCAGATGTCAGCACTTAAGAGATAAAGAGCTTACTGAAAGAAGGCAAGTATCTAGATAGCTCTATTCATAAGCAAACACACCCAATAGCCAAAACAGGACAAAAGCCATTAAGCCACAATAGGAATGGCCCAACACCCTTTCAGAACACAAGCCCTTTCATTGCACCATTCCAGAGCATTCCAAACTTCACCTGGGAGCTCAGAGAAACAATAAGCCAGAGGCTGACCAGATTAGTTCAGACAAGCACCTAGGATTTGTATTTTCTGTTTGCCTATAGAGCCAATTATGACCCCTATATAACCCCTACATGACCCCATAGGAATCTGACAACAGCCAATAGAATACATGTTCTTGCACAGGAACAAGAAGCTCAAGTGCAAAGCCCATAGAAACTATTACTCCCCCTATTCTTAACTCCATTTTGTCAGCTGCCCAGAATCACATGTGGTTCTGCTTCATTATTAAATCATCTTTCCAATCAGCCTCCATGTTTCCAGTGTCTTTCTCCCAGCTTGGAACAGAACCAGGTTGATATTTCTTCCCACAATCCTGAGTAAACAAGACCGGAAGCACAACTAGATGAACAATTTCTACTTTATTGTAAGGCTATATTAAAGTATCTTGGAAGTCTGAATATATATTCTACTCTGTAGAATAACAGAATAACAGAGTTGGAAGGGACTTTGGAGGTCTTCTAGTCCACCCCCCTTTTCAAGCAGGAGACCATTCTGGACAAACAGTTGTCCAATCTCTTCTTCAAAACCTCGAGTGTTGGAACACCCACCACTTCTGGAGGTGATGATTCATTGTTCTAACCATCACAAAATTTCATCTTAGTTCTAGGTTGGAACTCTCCTTAATAAGTTTCCATCCATTGCTTCTTGTCCTGTCTTCAGGTGCTTTGGAAACTTCTTGTGGCCTCTTTTATTTCCTTCTGTTTTGCTTAATTATTGTTGAACCAATCTCAGTTTTTGGCTCTGCTTGTCTAGAAAATCTAGTTCTGGGATGCTCTAAACCCATTTCAAGAAAGTTATAATTGCAGCTGTTCCTCTGAGTTTGAGTTTCCCCAATCGTTGATTTAAATGACCTTTAATCAAAGACTATAGAAATCAGAAGTGGTATTCAGCAGGTTCTGACCAGTTCTGGAGAACCGGTAGCGGAAATTTTGAGTAGTTCGGAGAACCGGTAGCAGAAATTTTGAATGGTTCAGAATACCACCTCTGACTGGCTCCACCCCCATCTATTCTCCGCCTCCCATTGAGTCCCAGCTGATCAGCTGAGTCTTCTTTTGTTGCCCTGCACAAGAGAATGGAGGTGGAAAGCAGGTTAGTGGGGTGGGAAGGGAATGGGGATTTTGCAGTAACCTTCTTCTGGAGTGGGGTGGGAATAGGGATTTGGCAGTATCCTTCCCCTGCCACACCCACCAAGCCACGCCCACAGAACCGGTAGTAAAAAATTTTGAATCCCACCACTGATAAAAATGCCTACAAATAAGTGTATAATAATTAAAAGAGTTAGTTAACTTGAGAAGGAAAAACTGGGAACAATCTACATTCAGACAAAGAAAATGCTGCATGTTAACCAGTTTGCTAAATTACATAAGAACAAGGCATGTGGGACGAGGTAAAAGCGCAAAGTTGCAAGTATTCTAAGTATCTTACCTGGTTCTAAATGTTAATAAAACAAAGGAAATATTGTAGATTTTAGAAAGAGCCGTCATAGCCATTGACTTTGCTTGTCAGAAAGTTGCAAAAGTTGATCACATGATCCCAGGATGCTGAAACTATCATAAATATGAACCAGTTGCAAAACGTCTGGATTTTGATCACGTGACCATCGGGATGCAGCAACGGTGTAGGTGTGAAAAACAGTCGTAAGTCAGTGCTCTTTTGAACGATCACTAGTAAGAATTGTGAGAGGGATCTTGGAGCCCTAGTGGACAGTCACTTAAATATGAGCCAGCAGTGTGCTGCAGCTGCCAAAAAAAAGCCAACACAGTTCTAGGCTGCATTAACAGAGAGATAATATCAAGATCGTAAGAAGTGATAGCACTGCTTTAAAGTGAGACCCTAGTGAGACCACTCTTGGAATACTGCATCGAGTTTTCATCACCATTATACAAAAAAGATGCAGAGAACAGCAACAAAGATGATAAGGGGTCTGGAGGCTAAATTACATTTACAAGACCGCATTCTGCCATTTTCCTCTCACCGTCCGGTGCGCTCCCACAGGGAGGGTCTCCTACGGGTCCCGTCGGCATCTATGTGCTGGCTGGTGACCCCGAGGAATAGGGCCTTCTTTGTGGGGGCGTCTGCCCTCTGGAATGGGTTGCCCCCGGAGTTGCGTATAGCCACGGACCTGGGGACCTTCAGGCGTGCCTTGAAAACCTGGCTCTTTGACCAGGCCGGCTTGGGCTGATTTTAGATTTGGGTGTTTTACTTTTATATTAAATTTTAGGGTTTTAGGGAAGGGTTTTAATTGATTACAGCCAGAGTCTTAGTTTAATTTAGTTTTAATTTTTCACATATTTATTGTTTTAATTGTATGGCTGTGCACTGCTCCGAGTCCTTCGGGAGAGGAACGGCATATAAATAAATATTATTATTATTATTATTATTATTATTATTATTATTATTATTATTATTATTATTATTATTATTATTATTATTATCAGCTTTGGGCCCTGAGGGATGTCCTCCTCTCCCTTAAGTGGCCTTCAAGGCTCTCCAGAACTTTCCTCGATGACGGATCCTGGGATCCTGAGAGATGGTGGGGCCGGAAGAACCGGAAGAAGCGCGGGAAGCCGGGGGTTTTTAACTTTGTGATGGGTTTTTTAAGGGGGTTGGGTGTATCCGGGACGGATTTGGGGGACAGCCCGCGTGGATCTGGGGGCAGCCAGGCCAGCACGCGCGCCTGGAAGGGCTCGGGGGGTTCCGTGTTGGGGTGGCAGACGGAGGGTGGGATGCCGGGGGCCAATTTTATCAGCACGGTGGCTGGGAGGGGTAGATATGCTGGGGGTAGAGGGCCATATCCGGTTAGGGGATCGCGCTGCCGATACCTTCAAGCGGTAGCGCGTTCCGACCCTCCTCACCCAACCTGCAGTCCTGGTTGTCCGGAGCCCCAGGCCCTGAATACCCGGCTGTTGCTATGCAATGCCAGGTCCGTGGTTAACAAGGCTCCCCTGATGTGTAATCTGGTGCAGGAGGAGAGCGCGGACCTGGTAGGCATTACCGAAACCTGGTTGGGCCCAGAGGGCGGTGTCCCTCTGGTAGAGATGTGCCCACCAGGTTTCCTTGCATGTTGGACCCGTGTCCTTCCTGGTTGGTTTCGGCTGCCAAGGAGACGACACGAGGCTGGATCCAGGGGATTACCAACGCTTCTTTGAGAGAGGGGTCGTTTTCTACCGCCTTGAAAATGGCGGCGGTGCGGCCCCTCCTCAAGAAGCCTTCCCTGGACCCAGCTGTTTTAAACAACTATCGTCCAGTCTCCAACCTTCCATTCATAGCGAAGGTTGTTGAGAGTGTGGTGGCACGTCAGCTCCCTCAGTACCTGGAGGAAGCTACTTACCTCGATCCATTCCAATCGGGCTTCAGGCCTGGGCATAGCACCGAAACAGCATCGGTCGTGTTGGTCGATGATCTCTGTAGGGCCCGTGACAGAGGATTTTCCTCTGTCCTGGTCCTATTAGATCTCTCGGCGGCTTTTGATACTATCGACCATAGTATCCTATTGCGGCGGTTGGAGGGGTTGGGGATTGGGGGAACTGTCCTGCGATGGTTCTCCTCCTTCCTCTCCGACCGTTCGCAATTTGTGTTGGCGGGAGGGGAGAGGTCCACCTCTAGGCCCCTTGTTTGTGGGGTGCCTCAGGGGTCGGTCCTCTCCCCTCTCTTGTTCAACATTTATGTGAAGCCGTTGGGCGAGATCATCCGTGGTCTTGGGGTGCAGTGTCACCTGTACGCAGATGACACCCAACTATATATCTCCACCCCAGACCACCCCAACAATGCTATAGAGGCTATGTCCCGGTGCCTGGAGGCCGTACGGAATTGGATGGGCGGGAACAGGCTCCGGCTCAACCCATCCAAGACCGAGTGGCTGTGGTTCCCGGCGCCCCGATATAGCCGGCTGACACCTTCGCTGGCTATTGGGGGGGAGATTTTGCCCCCCACAGGGAGGGCTCGCAATCTGGCGTCCTCCTGGATGCACGGCTGTCTTTAGAACACCATATTGCGGCCGTCTCCAGGGGGGCGTTTTATCAGGTTCGCCTGATCTACCGGTTGCGGCCCTTCCTGGATCGGGACGCCCTGCGCACGGTCACTCACGCCCTTGTCACCTCTCGCCTGGATTACTGTAATGCTCTCTACATGGGGCTCCCTGTGGGGAGCACCCGGAGACTCCAACTGGTGCAAAATGCGGCCGCGCGGGTGATTATGGGGACGTCGCGTAGCTCCCATGTGACGCCTCTCCTGCGCGAGCTGCATTGGTTGCCGGTGGCTTTCCGGGTTCGCTTTAAGGTTCTAGTTTTGACCTTTAAGGCGATCCATGGCATTGGGCCAGGTTATCTGCAGGACCGCATTCTGCCGGTGATCTCAGCAGACCAGTGCGTTCCCACAGGGAGGGCCTTCTCCGGGTGCCGTTGGCCTCTATGTGTCGTCTGGTGGCCCCCAGGAGTAGGGCCTTCTCTGTGGGGGCCCCTGCCCTCTGGAATACTCTGCCACCTGAGATATGCACCAGCACGGACCTGAGGGCCTTCAGACGTGTGTTAAAAACCTGGCTCTTTGAGCAGGCTGGCCTGGGCTGATACTGTTTTAAGTGTCTCCGTCAATTTGGTATTAACCTGGGTTTTAATATTCTTGGGGTAGGGTTGTTTTAGCTTAAACAGCCATTATTTAATCTCTTTTTAACTTTTGTATTGTTTGGGTTTGATTCGGCTGTACACCGCCCTGAGTCCCTAGGGAGAAGGGCGGTATATAAATGTTATAAATAAATAAATAAATTATTATTTGATGAATGGCTAAGGGAACTATGGATGTTTAGCCTAATTGAGTCCTAGTGGACAACCATTTAAATATAAGCCAGCAGTTGATAAGATGACTGATTTAGACAAAATTTTGATGGGTACTGATGAAAAGGTAATTAAAAAACTTTATGGACATTTATTAGAATTTAAATTGGAGGAGGAACAAGTTAAAGAAATGATGATTGCTTGGGGGAAAAATTTGGGATACGGGATTGATTTAGAAAAATGGCAAAAATTGTGGTCTCAAAATTATAAAATGACAATGTCAACTGCATATAAAGAAAATTTGTATAAGATGTTTTACAGGTGGCATCTACCCCCGATGAGATTTGCGAGAATGTTTAAGAATAAATCAGATAAATGTTGGAAATATCAGATACCTGGTTCATATTACCATATGTGGTGGACATGCTCGGACGCAAAAAAATATTGGACTAAAATCCACATGTGGTTGGAAGAAATGATAAAACAATATATAGACTTTAAACCAGAGATATTTTTATTGGGAATTATACCAGAAATATATAACAAAGAGCTGAAATATTTGATTGTAAATGTTTTAACAGCGGCTAGAATTGTATTTGCTAAGAATTGGAAAAATGATAAAATACCTATGCAGGAGGAAGTTATTAAGAAAATTATGGACTGTGCTGAAATGGGTAAATTGACATTTAAAATTAGTGAACAAGAAGATAAACAATTTTATATGATATGGGATTTGTTTTATCAATGGTTGGACAAAAAGACATGGTAATGTAACAGAATAGATAATTTTGTTATAGAAATTTAATAGACTGATATAAAATATAAAGTACACATATATAACCATTGGATGAAAGTACAATATAAATTTTAAAATAAAATTTGGGATATTTCGTATAAAATGATGGAATAAATAGTTTAGTCATGGATGATTAATAACTGATAAATATATAAGCATATGTTAGTTTGACAATGTGAAATTTATATAAACTGTGAGTAATGACTATGAAAGGACAGCACAAAAGATTCATAACCAACCGACACACTGTATTTATATAAAATGGAAGATGTTTTTATGTTTTGTTTGTATATGTTTGTCTTAAAAAATAAAAACTTTTTATAAAAATAAATAAATAAATATGAGCCAGCAGTGTGTGGCAGCTGCCAAAAAGGCCAACACAGTCATAGGCTGCATTAACAGAGGGATAGAATCAAGATCATGTGAAGTGTTAATATCACTTTATAAGGCCTTGGTAAGGCCACACTTGGAATACAGCATCCAGTTTTGGTCACCACGATGTAAAAAGAGATGTTGAGACTCTAGAAAGAGGGCAGAGAAAGAGCAACAAAGTTGATTAGGGGACTGGAGGCTGAAACATAAAAAGAACGGTTGCTGGAATTGGGTATGTCTAGTCTGATGAAAAGAAGGATTTAGGGTGACATGATAGCACTCTTCCGATATCTCAGGGGTTGCCACAAATAGGAGAGGGGGTCAGTCAACCTATTCTCCAATGCACCTGAAGGCAGGAGAAGCAGCAATGGATGGAAACAAATCAAGGACAGAAGCAACCTAGAAGTAAGGGAGAATTTCCAGGCAGTTAGAACAATTAATTATTCAGTGGAATAGCTTCCCTCTAGAACTTGTGAATGCTCCAACGCTGGAAGTTTTTCAGAAAAGATTGTACAATAATTTGTCTGAAGTGGCACAGGGTTCCCTACCTGAGCAGGAAGTTTGGACTAGAAGACCTCCAGGGTCCCTTCCAACTCTGATATTGTACTCTACTAAATGAACTGCTTTAAGTCAAGGACTACATTTTACTTATTGTGTTGTTTCCGCCTCCACCCTTTTGGCCTTGAACACTGGCAAGGATCCACTGTTGGGCTGGAAATAAAAACTGACCCCGTTTCTGGGTTTTACCTCTTCTTCCGCACGGACTGTTTGCAGAGAGGCGGTCAGCAACCAGAGCTGAAGAGGGAACAGCTCCTACTTTTCAGCTCAGCTTTGTAGCCAGCCTCTCTCTTCAATATTATGGGGGAAAGCTGGCAACGCGGGAAAAGCCTCTTCCTTCTCCTTCTATTGTCTGTCCTTCTCAGGATCAATGTGGCTGCTCCTGCCCCCAAACTGTAAGTTGCTTTCTGCTGGCTACTTCTCTTTCGGTCTTCTTTGGCTGGGAAACATTTAGGCTTGAAACTCTGCTCTGTTTTATTTTTAAACTAAGCATCTCTCAATCCAGGATTTTCAAAGGGAAACTTAAGGAGCAGTGATGCTCCAGAGATATTTGGTGGTATATCTGTAAGATTTATGGAGCTTCTCAGCCATCCAGGTCACGGTTGTCCCAAAGGTGTTTTTTCAAGTGGCAACTGAACTGTTTTTCTTTGAAGAAATTTTACTTCTCATCCAAGAAGCTTCTTCAGCTTTGCCTCTTGAAAAAGCACCTTTGGGACATCTGTGAGATTAGTTTTCATTTCGGCTTTGAACACTGAGGTGGCATTAGGAGGTGGAGGGATACCCACCTTATTTATTTAACTGAGAAGGGACCCCATTGAATGCAATGTGACTTTGGAGCGTAATGTACAGGATATATTCTTTGAGGGAGATGGGTGGTTCAGAAATGTGAAAAATAAATAAGTAAAAATAACATAAAATAATGCTAGACTTCTCCCAAGTTCTTGGATTGTCTTGTGATCTTCATAGTGTGGTTGCAATTAACCATTTCAGTAACCATTTTGACCCAAGAACTAATCCTAACTAGTTCAAACTGTCTCTCCTTTTGTTTTCCTTCCTGATCTATGCAAGAGATTGCTCTGGCCTGGATCAGGCTGGCCTATCTCCTTCTGTCATTACTTTTTGCAATGCTCAGATCCTTTTGCTCACAGACAGTGTGAGTGTCAGCGTTCCAGGAATTACAGCCATTGCAAATCAGAACTCTGAGGCAATTCAATTCCTCAAAGAACAATTTTTATTGGAAATACCATCCTGGTACAAACTGGTGAATAGCCACTTCTGAATCTTCCTAGGCTTTTCACAACCTTAAAAGAAAACCTTTCCAGTCTTCTCAAAACAATAAATCATATTGTCCAATCTGGATACAAGCTGGTTGCCTTTCTCCTCCTTCTGGGGCCAGCCAGCCATTGGAATGCCCTAGTTAAGATAATTAGCCAGACGGATGCATTTAGTACCATATTTTCCGTATGCCGTGACCAGAAAATAAGCCCTAATGTGTCTTTTGGAGCAAAAATTAATGTAAGGCCTGGTCTTATTTTCAGGGAAATACAGGTACACACACACACACAAACACACATACATACACACTCATGTTTTTGAGCACACTGGCCCCATTAAAAATGAAATTCTGTTGCCAGCCCTCAAAAGAAAGTATATATATTTCTGATACACATACATAATGCACATATACACATTATACACATACACACACACTGTATATAGCTTGCATATATGTAGTCCTTAATGGTACCACATCTACATGTAGGGAAGTAAGAAGTGTTGCACCATAAGGTTCCATCTTAGGGCCAGTACTCCTCAATATCTCCATAAATGACTTAGATGAGAGAATAGAAGAATAGAACTCATCAAATTTGCAGGTGATACTAAGCTGGCAGAAATAGCCAACACCCTATTTGATAGGTTCAGGAGCCAGATGGATCTCGACAGACTTGAATACTGGGTCCTATCTAACAAAATGAAATTCATTGTAGAGAAAAGTAAATCTTACAGTTAGGCACGAAAAATCAAACGTACACATACAGATTAGGTGAAACCTGGCTTAATAAAGATGTTTAATAATCATTTGTCTGAAGTGATGTAGGGTTTCCTGCCTAGGCAGGGGGTTGGACTAGAAGATCTCCACGGTCCCTTCCAACTCTGTTATTCTATTCTAAATATTGAGCTAGTAGTGTGTGGCAACAGCCAAAAAAAGCCAATGCAATCCTAAATTGCATTAACAGAGAGACTGAATCAAGGTGAAGTACTAATACCACTCTATAAAACCTTAGTAAGACTACACCTGGAATACTGCCTCCAGATTTAGTCACCACACTATAAAAATATGTTGAGACTCTAGAAAGAGTGCAGAGAAGAACAAGAAAGATGATTAGGGGACTGGAGGCTAAAATATATGAAGAATGATTGCAAGAACTGGCTAGTCTAATGAACAGAAGGACCAGGAGTGACATGGTAGTAGTCTTCCAATATTTTAGAGGCTGTCACAGAGAGGAGAGGGACAATCTATTTTCCACAGCACCTGAAGGCCAGACAAGGAATAATGGATGAAAACTGAACAAGGAGAGATTTAACCTGGAAATAAGGAGAAACTTTCTGACAGTGAGAACAATCAACCAATGGAACAGGCTTGCTTTCAGAAGTTGTGGGAGCTTCATCGCTGGAAGCTTTCAAGAGACTGGACAGCCACCTGTCATAAATGGTATAGGGTCTCCAATGTTGAGAAAGCATTACGCAATCTAAAACCATCTCTATCTATTGGACCGGACAGAATATGTGCCTACTTCATAAATGGTATAGGGTCTCCAATGTTGAGAAAGCATTACGCAATCTAAAACCATCTCTATCTATTGGACCGGACAGAATATGTGCCTACTTCTTAAAAAAGCTATCCACTGCCATAGCCAAACCTCTAAGCATAATCTTTTAAAAATCTTTCAGGACTAGCTCCTTGCCAAAACTATGGTCACAAGCCACGGTCATCCCCATCTTCAAAAAGGGAGACCCCAGCCTAGTTGAAAATTACAGACCAATCTCTTTATGCTGCGTCACCTGTAAAGTCATGGAATCAATTATTAACCAATCCATCATCCTCCACTTAGAAACAAACAACCTATTCTCTAATAAACAATTTGGTTTCAGAAAAAAACTCCTGTAATCTACAACTCTTACACTGCAAAAACATATGGACTACACAACTCGATCAGGGCAAAGCAATAGATGCAATCTACATAGACTTCTGTAATCTTTTGATTCAGTGGTACATGACAAACTACTCCTAAAACTAAAATCTTACGGTATCTCTGGACACCTGCATAACTGGATAGAAGCATTCCTGTCAAACAGACAACAAATGGTCAAAATTGGGAGCGTCCTATCAAATTCTGTACTTGTCAACAGTGGTGTCCCCCAAGGCAGTGTTCTAGGACCAACTCTCTTCCTACTCTACATAAATGACCTCTGTGATCATATTAAGAGCAACAGTGTTCTCTTTGCTGATGATGTAAAGATATTCAACACCACAGACAATACCGCTACCCTTCAAAAAGACCTCGACTATGTATCAGAATGGTCAAACAAATGGCAATTTCAAATCTCAACAAATAAATGCTCTCTTACATATTGGCAAAAAAAATCAGAAAATAAAACACAGGCTGAATAGTCAAGACCTTGTTGATGATCCAAACTCTGTCAAGGATCTTGGAATACTCATCTCTAATAATCTAAGTGCTAGAGCCTACTGTAACTACATAGCCAAAAAGGCATTAAGAGTTGTTAACCTAATCTTACACAGCTTTTTCTCTGGTAATATTACACTACTAACTAGGGCATACAAAACATTTACTTGACCAATACTCAAATACAGCTCATCAGTCTGGAACCCACATTAGGTATTAACACAGTTGAGAAAGTCCAGAAATATTTCACAAAAAGAGTTCTCCACTCCTCTACTCGTTGCAGAATACCTTATGCCACCAGACTTGAAATTCTAGACCTAGAAAACCTAGAACTACGTCGTCTTAGGTCCAATCTAAGTTTAGTATATAAAATCATACATTGCAATGTCCTATCTGTCAATGAATACTTCAGCTTCAACCATAACAATACACAATAGATACAAATTCAAGGTTAATTGTACCAAACTTGATTGCAGGAAATACGACTTCAGCAACAGAGTGGTCAATGCCTGGAATACTCTACCTGACTCTGTGGTTTCTTCCCCAAACCCCCAAAACTTTAACCTTAGACTTTCTACTGTAGGGGGCGTGTATAAGCGCACCAACGTGCCTACCATCCCTGTCCTATTATTTCTTTTATTTTTTTTAATTTTTCTTAGATGTATCCATGTATTCATAACTATGTTTTTACTTATACCTATTATCTTGTAAGCAATTGACAAACCAAATAAATAAATACATGATCTCCAAGGTCCCTTCAAATTCTGTTATTTTGTAATTCCCCAGTGAGCATGGGAGATGAAATCCACCCACTTAAAGATGCCAAGGTTGCTTTATAGATTTGTGTTGATGAAGACTCACTATTCCAGGCCAAAGGGTTAGAGTTAGGCAACTTCATCAGTCAGAGCAAAATTAACTAGGCAGAGTCAGAGAGTCATTGGAAGGTACCAACTCTCACCACACCAACTCCAGGGGCTTCTCCCCAGATTGCAGCCAATTTTGGGAAGAAACCCCTGAAATCTGTGTGGCAAAAGTTGGTACAAATACAACAACTCTGACTCTTCCTGACTAATTTTGCTGTGACTGATAAAGTTGCTTGGATGAACAATGAAATGCTTCAGATTAACAAAGGTAGTCCAGTGACATGATTCAACCTTTTGACACAGATCTATCTCCACCCACACAGGCCCAAATCACAGGAAACACTTTTGTATTTGCTCTGTGTATTTCCTAATATGAGCCCCTGCCTCTCTTTTCAAGGCGATATGTGGCAGTAGTACCCAGCATAATATACATGGAAACCTCTGAGAACTTCTGTGTCCAGATAAACAATCTGAAGGAAACACTCAACTTGACCCTCTTGTTGGAATCCGAGGTCCAGGATGTGATCCTGAATCAAGTGACGGTAAAAGAACAAGATGTAATTCAATGTGTTCCTTTCAAGGTAAGTTGCTCTCTCTCTCCCCCTCCCTCTCCCCCTTATGTTGTTGCGTTCAACATAATGCAAACACAAAGCAATAGAACATCATGATAATGATACCTCTCAAACCATTTGATTTTGTCTCTTTTCATCCTGCAGATTCCCAGGCGGACAAACATTTCTCCCCCATTGAAAGCCATTCTCAAGTTGACTGGAAACGGCTTAACCCAGAGTTTCCAGAACCGCAAAGAAGTGCAAATCGAGGAAACAAAGCATCTGGTTTTCATCCAGACGGACAAACCAATCTATAGAGCGGGACAAGAAGGTAAAGGGTGACTCCAGCTCCTAAAATTCTTGCTTTTCTAACCCTTCCAAAACCCTTTGTTACAATTTTTACAGGTTTTATTTTACAAATTTTAGCATTTCCATTGCTAAGCCAGGTGATCGTTAAGCGAGTCACGTCTGACTTTTACGACCTTTCTTCTCCTCCGGGTGTTAACCGAATCACCGCATTTATGAGCTGAATGGTAACATTATGAAACGAATCTGACTTCCCCTCTTGATCCTGTTGTCGGAAGCCGCCTGGGAAGGCTGTAAATGGGGATCACATGATTCCCGGATGCTTGTAACTATAGTAAATGCATTTTTGCTAGGTGAATTGAGTGGTGGAGGAGTGTGTTTGTTTGCTCTGAACTTGGTGTGTGCAAAGTACAGGTAGTTCTTGATTTACAACAGTTCATTTAGTTACTGTTCAAAGTTACAACAGCAGTGAAAAAAAGTGACTTATGACCATTTTTCACGGTTACAACCATTGTATCTTCCCCATAATCCCATGGTCAATTTTTTTTTTTT
The DNA here is from genome assembly GCA_023653725.1 of Bungarus multicinctus. Taxonomy (NCBI): domain Eukaryota; kingdom Metazoa; phylum Chordata; class Lepidosauria; order Squamata; family Elapidae; genus Bungarus; species Bungarus multicinctus. Next base: position 8,601,176 of record CM042834.1, on the reverse strand, counting down.
TTTGTAAAACATTTTTTATTTTTCACATTTCAAAAACATCTTTTTTAGTGAAGAGCATGATTCCAGGTTTTCACATTTCCATATAAACACGACCTTGATTACATATCCATCTTTCACATTTGATTTCATATCATATCATTACATATTTTCTACAAATGTTCTCAAATACTTTTCTCAAACTGATTTTATATATTTTCTATTCATTTCTTAACTTATTTCTTTTTACTTTAAATAATTCTCATAACTTCATATTCATTATACTTAATACTTTTATCTGTCACAATTAGCCCCCATCTTCACCCGAATCTTCAATAGATCACTAGAGATATGCTATGTTCCTTCCTGCTTCAAACGTTCTACCATCATCCCAGTGCCAAAGAAGCCCTCCATCAAGGAACTGAATGACTACAGACCAGTTGCTCTAACATCTGTAGTTATGAAAATCTTTGAAAGGCTTGTGCTGTCCCACCTGAAAACCATCACAGATCCGCTGTTAGATCCCATGCAGTTTGCATACCAAGCAAATAGATCAACAGACGATGCTGTTAAACATGGCTCTACGTTACATTCTACAACACCTTGAATCTCCAAATACCTACGCAAGGGTCCTCTTTGTAGACTTCAGTTCACCAGTCAATACCATCATTCCAGACACTTTTCTAACAAAATTAAACCAACTAGCGGTACCTGAACACACTTGTAAGTGGATCATAAGCTTCCTAACAGACAGGAAGCAGCAGGTAAAGCTAGGCAGAATCACAATCCTGTACAATCAGCACAGGGGCCCCCCAAGGCTGTGTGCTATCTCCACTTCTCTTCTCCCTATATACCAATGACTGCATCTCAAATGATCCATCTGTTAAAATACTGAAGTTTGCTGATGACACAACAGTGATTGGTCTCATTCGAGACAATGATGAATCTGCATACAGACAGGAGGTTATACAACTTGCCTCATGGTGTAACCTGAACAATCTGGAACTGAACACACACAAAACCATAGAAATGGTGGTAGAGAAACCCTCCCATACTACCACCTCTTATAATACTAGACAACACAGTATCAACAGTAGAGACCTTCAAATTTCTAGGTTCTACTATATCACATTTATTTATTTATTTTTCATATTTCTATACCGCTCCCTCTCCCAAAAAGGGACTCGGGGCGGTGTACAGCCTAATAAACACATAAAATACATAAAATAGATACAAGTTAAATAGAATTTAAAACCAAATTAAATACATATGTGGCTGCATCCCGTCCGACTACAATTAAATATTTAAAATCCGGGATAGATAAAAATTTAAAAATCAGATTAAAAATTAAAAACCCTTATTAAATTTAAAACCCCACAAACCCTTACTGGGCCAGGCCGGCCTGTTTAAAAAATAGGGTCTTAACTGCGCGCCGGAAGGTCAGGATGTCTGTCATGGCTTGTATCTCCGGGCGGAGATCATTCCACAGGGAGGGGGCTCCCACAGAGAAAGCCCGCACCCTCGAGGCCGACAGCCGACAGCCATCAGGCGGTGGTACCCCAAGTAGGGCGACCCTGTGGGAGCGTACTGGGCGGCGGGAGGTTGTTGGTGGCAGCAGGCAGTCCTGTAAGTACCCAGGTCCCGAGCCATGGAGCACTTTAAATACCATCAGTACCACCTTGAATCGAATCCGGAAGGCCACAGGAAGCCAGTGCAGCCTGCGGAGAAGTGGTGTTACGTGGACGCCCCAAGGGGCGCCCACGATCACCCGCGCGGCTGCATTCTGAACTAACTGCAACCTCCGGAGACTCTTCAAGTCATGTAGAGAGCATTGCAATAATCCAAGCGGGAGATAACGAGGGCGGAAGTGACTGTGCGAAGTGCGCCCAGATCCAGAAAGGGCCCTAACTGGTAGATCAGACGACTCTGATAAAAAGCCCCCCTGGCGACGGCTGCAATATGTTCTTCCAAAGACAGCCGCACATCCAGGAGGACACCCAAATTGCGCGCCCTTTCCACAGGGGTCAATACCTCTCCCCCCACGGCCAGCGAAGGAACAAGCTGGCTGTATCTGGGCGCAGGAAACCACAGCCACTTGGTTTTGGTCGGGTTGAGACGAAGCCTGTTACGACCCATCCAACCCCGCACGGCCTCCAGGCACCGGGTCATCACTTCGACGGCTTCGTTGGGGTGGCCGGGGTGGAGATGTACAGCTGAGTATCATCAGCGTACTGATGGAACTCCACCCCAAAGCCACGGATGATCTCACCCAGCGGCTTCACATAAATGTTGAACAGCAGGGGCGAGAGCACCGACCCCTGAGGCACCCCACAAAGCAGGGGCCTTGGGGTCGATCTCTGCCCCCCTGTCAACACAAATTGCGAACGGTCAGAGAGGAAGGAGGAGAACCACCGCAACACGGTGCCTCCAACCCCCAACCCCACCAACCGCCGCAATAAGATACTGTGGTCGACAGTATCAAAAGCCGCTGAGAGATCTAACAGGACCAGGACAGAGGAGCAATCTCTGTCCCGAGCCCTCCAGAGATCATCCACCAACGCAACCAACGCCGTCTCCGTGCTGTGCCCAGGCCTGAAGCCCGATTGGAGGGGGTCAAGATAACTCGCTTCATCCAGGTACTGCGGGAGCTGACGTGCCACCACACTCTCTACAACCTTCGCAACAAAGCGAAGGTTGGAGACAGGACGATAATTTGATAATAATGCTGGGTCCAGGGATGGTTTCTTGAGGAGGGGCCGCACCACCGCCTCCTTCAAGGCGGTGGGTAGAAGCCCCTCTCTCAAGGAAGCGTTTATAATACCCTGGAACCAGCCTCGTGTCACCTCCCGAGTGGCCAAGACCAGCCAGGAGGGGCACGGGTCCAGCAAACAGGTGGTGGCATTCAGTCCCCCCAGTATCCTGTCCACGTCCTCCACGGTAACAGGATCGAACTCAACCCAATTGACCTCACCGATATCCACCCCCGCCCCCCCGCCCGGAGATGCCCAGTCGGAGTCCAGCTCATCCCGGATCTGAGCGATTTTGTCCTGCAGAAAACTAGAAAACTCCTCAGCCCGTCCCTGCAAGGGATCCTCCCGCGCTTCCACCTCCAAAAGGGAGCGGGTCACCCTAAACAGGGCGGCTGGGTGGTTTTCCACGGACGCAATAAGGGTGGAGAGGTAGGTCCTCCTCGCCATCCTTATCGCCATTAAATACGTCTTAATGTAAGATCGTAGTAGTGTTCGGTCAGACTCAGAACGGCTAGCCCTCCAACTACTCTCTAGGCGTCTTTTCTGGCGCTTCATCTCCCTTAGCTCCTCAGAAAACCAAGGAGCTACTTGGGATCGGCACCGGGTCAGAGGCCGCAAGGGCACGACCCGGTCAAGGGCCCCTGCAGCCACCCTATCCCAGGTGGCGACCAAGCCCTCAACCGAGTCGTGTGTGTGAGCTTCGGGAAATGGCCCAAGCTCCATCAGGAACCTATCTGGGTCCATCAGGCGCCTGGGGCGGTACCATTTTAACGGTCCCGCCTCCCTGCGGTCGGGGTGTGTGGAACGGAAGTCGAGCTTGACCTAAAATGGATACCTAACATCAAAAACGTCATCAAAAAAGCACAACAAAGAATGTTCTTTCTGCGCCAACTCAGGAAGCTCAAACTGCCCAAGGAGCTGCTGATCCAGTTCTACAGAGGAATTACTGAGTCTATCATTTGCACCTCTATAACTGTCTGGTTTGTTTCTGCAACCCAACAGGACAGACACAGACTTCAGAGGATAATTAGGATTGCAGAAAAAAAAAATTACTACCCACCTGCCTTCAATTGAGGATCTGTATACTGCACAAGTCAAAAAGAGGGCTGTGAAAATATTCTCAGACCCCTCACATCCCAGACATAAACTGTTTCAACTCCTTCCCTCAAAACAACGCTATAGAGCACTGCATACCAGAACAACTAGACACAAGAACAGTTTTTTCCCGAAAGCCATCACTCTGCTAAACAAATAATTCTCTCAACACTGTTCAACTATTACAAAGTCTGCACTACTATTACTGCTAATCTCATCACTCCTTATCACCCATCCCCTCCCACTTGTGATTGTAGGACTATAACTTTGTCCCTTGTATCCTTACGATTTATATTGACTGTTTCCTAGTATGATTTGATTGTTGATTGTACCCTATGACTATCATTATGTGTTGTATGTTATGATTTTTGATTCTTAATGAATGTATCTTTTCCTTATGTATACTGAGAGTATTTGCACCAAGACAAATTCCTTGTGTGTCAAATCACAGTTGCCAATAAAGTATTCTATTCTATTCTATTCTATTTGCAATTTCATTGCATATTTTTATTTCATTATTCCAAAAGTTCCATGCTAATTCAAATAATTCAAAAAGCTTCCCCTGTAATTACTAATTTGAGTATAGCACCCCTTTACCTTATACATCATTTATTTTACTTCTCTTTAAATCCTAATAATAATTTAATACTTTTTAATTATCACCTTAAAAATTAATAACAATGATCTTCTAACAACTACGTAGTATGTATAGATTTTAAGTCAGATTCTGCATAGTATTTTCCCCTTCATTTACATTAAATTATTTATAATTTCAGATAAATTAATCTATTCAATTTATCATAAAAACTGATGCTAATCACTTTGTAACATCCTCATAATTTATTTTAATTATATTCTTAAATTTATCAAACAACATATTTATAATAGTTCTCTTTTTCACATTTATTTCATTTATCTGTGTATACTTTAACAAAAAACAAGTATTCTAATAACAAGAAAACATTAGTTTCAATCTTTTCATTTTAAAAATCTATATTTTCCTACCTTCCAAGTAATTTATTACTTCAAAAACATTTATAATACCCCACATTACCTTGCAGAATCTCCTTTCTTAATCCTTATCTATTCATTATCTCTATGTCTTTTAAGTAAACAATTTCTTTTCATTTTTGTTCGATTTCCATATCTCTTTATTTCCTGGTTCTTTTTCTTATCACTTCTTTTTTCCTTCATTTTTTCCCTCCTTTTCTTACTCCAGTTTTTATCCCCCTCCCTCTTTAAAGCTTTCTTCTGTGATTCCCTTTTCTGCTGTTTCCTTTTACTTTGTTTGGTTTTCAAAACATTCCACTTTTTAATAGCCTCCTCAGATCTCCAAGTTTTAATTCTCATTTTTCCCTCCTTTGCTTTGATGTTTGTTCTCCAATTGTTCATTAGAGCTGGCCCCTTCTTTGATCAGCTCCTCCCCTTCTAGCACTCCTTATTGTTCTTCATACTCCGGGATCATCATTTATAATGATTGTAAGGCAAGACAGCACAATTCACCTCTTTCATGTAGCATTTATTTTATATTTCTTAGTTCCAATTTTAGTTCCAAAAAAAGTTCTGCCCTTTTTAAACACTTTTGTTATATTTTCTTTATCTCTTTCTTTAGTCTTTAGGTCCAAACTGATTATCCAGTAGTTTAATTCGACCAACGTCTTTGATATTTATTTCCAACGATCAGCTCTTATTAATTCCTCTTTAAGTTTTTCCCAGATTGATCAAATAGTTCAATATCCATAAATTTAAGTTTATGTCAAGATCACCAAACAATTCCAGAGTAGTTTCTTCACGCTTCTTTATTTTAATATTCTGTATTTCTACTTTTCAGGGTTTGTATTTTATTGTAATAAAGTTTCTCTTATTTTGTATCAAATTCCATTTTTAAAAGAACCAGGCATTTTTTTCCTTTTTCAAAGAATCACTAAATTTTTCCTTTACCACTAGATGACACTCTCTATTATGTCTGAATTCCACCCTTTCCCCCCCACTTTCTATTCTCTATTTAGGGCTTTTAGATGCCAAAAATCCAAATATCAGTTACTGTTTTTGTTTCCTTTTTTTTGGCACATTAAAGTTCAGCTTTGATTAAGCCTATTTAGTGACAAAATCATATGTTATCCAGTTTAAACAAATCTTTTTTTCTGACTTCCTCCTTTCAAAGTTCAAAGCCACTTTCAGCTGTCAATTTTTTTTTTCACTTTCTCTGGTCACTGCTTTTACTATCTTTCTTAGAAATTTCTTAAGATCTTAATTCCAGGGTACCTTTATTTCCAGATGTTGTGCCTGATTAAGCCCGGTTTTCACTCTGTCCTCTTCTTCACCGCTCCATCACAATCTTTGTCCCGGTTAGCTCTTCTTCTTCAGGGTGGCCATACTTGACCACTGCTACAGCCTGTCTTCAGAGGGGACTATGCCTAGCCAGGGAGGGGAGATGTGGCTCCCCTTGACCCAGATGGCAGTCTCCCCCTTCTTCACCACTCCTACAGGGTGATTTTGGCCCCAAAAAACAGATGTTTGGAACCCTCCGACAAGAGAGCATGGATCGAAGCCATGCACAATCACGGTCTTCGGTCCATCAGCGAAGAAGATGCCACCAGAAGTCACATAATCAAAATTTAGATGCTTGATAACTGACTCATATTTATGAAAGTTGCAGTGTCCCAAAGTGATGTGATCACTTTTTGAGACTTTCTGATGAGCGAAGTCAATCGGGAAGAGTCAGATTCACTTAACAACAAGTTACTAACTTATCAATTGCAGTGGTTCATTTAACAATCGAGGAAAGAAAGGTTGTAAAATGGGGCAAATGTCACTTAACAAATGTCTCACTCGACGTAAATTTTGGGCTCAATTGTGATTGTAAGTTGAGGACTACCTATATGTAATCTGGAGATGACCTGTAATCATTTTCCAACACCATCTACCGAGTGGAATAGAAGCAGGATAGGCATAACCACATGACTTCTTTGACGTCAGGAGTCCTCATTGTTCTCCAGTTGACTGGACCCTGCATTTCATCTATGAAAACAGACTGTCTCCCGAGGAGGGCAACCAAAGGGAAGGGGGATAAAAAGATCTATGATAAATGATTGGAGATAGTGAGTATACTCTTACCTCAGTGTAGAGAAGACTATGTGGAGGTCTGACAGTGGTCATCATGTATCTCTTAGCTGTTCAATTTGGGGGTTCTTTCTAGGAGACATGAAACAATGGTTTAAATGTCAGAAAGGTACAGTATGATTGTGCATCAGAAAAAAAATGTCTTAATGGAGTTAGATGGGCTTGACTACCCAGGAGGAAGGATTGACGGAAGGATTTAAACAAAAGCTGGATAGCCACCTACCAGGAATACTGCAACAATGTATTACTGCCCTGGGCAGGGGTCAGATTAGTGTTTTTCAACTGTAGCAGCTTGAAGATCTTTAGACTTCAGTTCCCAGAATTCAACAGCCAGCATGGAATCTTCTGGAAAGACCCTGTGGCTAGTCAGAGAATTCTGGGAGCAGAAGTCCACACGTCTTAAAATTCTCAAGTACAAGAAAACACTGGACTACAGTAAATGATCTCCAAAATCCCTTCTATATTTTAATGTTTCTATATTCAGTGGCTACTTTCCCCACATATTCTCCCTCTGTCTTTTGCAGTTAAGTTTCGCATTGTCTCTATGGATAAAGATTTACATCCCATGAAGAAAGAGGTAAATTTTTTGGGGGGGTACTAAGACAGACAGAGATGATGGCATCTCCATGAGAAAACATTCAATTTATGCTCTCCCCGAAGTCAATTCCCCTTCAGGGAATTGTAGGGATCCTTCCCTCCTCATAACATTGAATTAAGTGTGTGTGGAGATACCCCTAGTGAAGACTCATGGAGTAATTGAAGGCTTTGGATTAGTGCTGAGCTTAAATCTACTCTTAGTCATAAAAACTGGCTGGGTGACCTTGTGGCTAGGCACTGTCAACCAACCAACCTCACAGGGTGGTTGTTATGGGCATGTAAGTGGGAATTTCAAGAGTAGTCGCATGAGGTAAGGCAAGATACAAATAAATACACATCAAAACCATAATGCAACATAAAAGAAATCTCCCACGTCCTTTTTTTCTTTATTCTCATTTTTATTCCTTGGTATCTCTGATTTTCTTGTGCTTTCTTTTTGTCTCCATAGTTTCCAGTTGTGTATATCCAGGTATGTGCTGAAAGGCCATAGCAGTGCCAGCTCCATGGCTGATTGGACCTCATTAATCTCTGGATGAGAGGCCACCAGGAAATCTGAGGGATACAGGCTCCTGGGAAATCAAAATGACAAACCATTTCCAGATTGTTGCCCAGAAAATGATACAAGGAGATCTCTTCTTGACGAGGGAGAGATAATTTTAAAGTAGCTAATACTGAGTCACAAGGTCCCGCAAAGTAGCAAAATTAAATGCTATTGGGAAACGAGGGATATTTTGTCTTTGACAGGTCCATTCCTATCTTCTTTACTAGGAATTGGGCTGAATGAGAGCCCTCTCCTTGCATTTGATCACAGAAACAGTAACATCAATCAAGGAAATCAACTAAAGACATGAATCAACTTCCTGCATAAAGTAGTTCATAGGTTATTTAGTGCTACCATTTCTGGGCTGCAATTCCTCAAGATGTCCACTAGATGGTAGCAGAATGGTGAGCTACTCAGTGAATACATCCCTTCCATCTAGTGGTCCTCTGAAATAATGCAGTGCTGATCTGGCAATCAGCCGAGAAGCTTATTCTGTTTTGCTCCTTTCTTTCTTAAATTAGTTGCTCTAAAGTTAAAGTGTTCAAGGAACTATGTCCCAGCCTCCCTCAGCTTGTATAATCTGAGCTCGAACATCCCTTTGTTTAATGGTAGAGCCTTCTTGCTAATAGCAATAGCACTTAGACTTATATGCCGCTTCACAGAGCTTTACCCCCCCCCCCCAAGCGGTTTAGAGTCAGCATATTGCCTCCAATGATCTGGCTCTTCATTTTACCGACCTCAGAAGGATGGAAGGCTGAGTCATCCTTGAGCCTGGTGAGGTTTGAACTGCCAAATTGCAGGCAGCTGGCAGGCAGCAGAAGTAGCCTGCAGTACTGCATTCTAACCACTGAGCCACCATGGCTCTAAGACCTACAGCCACCATCTTGAACTTGGGGCCTTCAGAAAATTAGGGAGTATAACTCCCTGAATTTCCAGCCAACACAGCAATTGTCCTTGCTGGGTGCAGATGTTGAGAGTTTAATCCTAATATATATGTGGGCTTCTGGAAGGCTGTCATGTCTAAATACACTGCTAATAGCACTCGAAGAATGGGATTGTAGGACTACATTGTCTGAATCATGAACCACTGAATCTAGAACAATTGTGGGTTATGGTCAACCTTCTGAACTTGTTATCTTATTCTTTCCAGGATCCCAAAAACAACCGGGTGTTTCAGTGGAGAGATGTGGAGACTCCATTGGGCATAATCCAGCTTTCCTATTCTTTGTCTTCTGATCCCTTCTTGGGGATCTACAAAGTGGTGGTAGAGAAAGACTCAACAAAAGTTGCAGATTACAGCTTTGAGGTGGATGAATATGGTAAGAAGGAGAGATCCAGTTTACCCTTCTTTTCTTTCTTCCCCCAACCGTCCTTCCTTTCTCCCCTCTCTCTTTTCCTTCCTTCCTCTTCCATCTTTCTTTCCTTCCTTCCTTTTCTTTTGGACAGTCCAAATTATACTGTCTTGTTGAATTAAGGTTTATTTGTTCCAATAAAGTTGTAGCAGCTTAATCTACACACTGAAGTTTGAAAATGTAAATGCCTCTTCATGTTGAGCTGGTAGATTTAAAAAATCATTACTCCTAGAATATTTATATTTAGGATTTTTTTAAAGGATGGAAAAAGCAGGATGGAAATGGAAGGAAGGAAGGTAGGAGGGAAGGAGGGGAAGAAAGAAAAGGAGGAAGGGAGGGAAGGAAAAAAAGAAAGAAAGAAAAAAGGGGGAAAAGAATGATGGAAGGAAGGAAGGAGAGTGGGACAGAGGGAGGAAAGGAAGGGAAGGAGGGAGGAAGAAAGGAAGGAGGAAAGGAAGGAGGGAGGGAGAGGGAAGAAAGGAAAGAAGAATGGAGAGAATGAATGGATGGATAAGTAAGTAAGCAAAACAAACAAACGAACATTTGGCAATGCGGGATTTAGCAGGCCAGAGACCTTACAATTCTGTTTATTCAGTTTAATTCTAAGACTCAATTTCTCCAACAAATTTCACATTGATCTGGTTACTCAGCTAAATTAACCCATTTACTGAGATTAGAGATAACGATTTACCAGCTAATCATATACAGATCACATATGAATATGGAGTCTCTGGGCCAGAAATTTAAATTAGTGGTTGGGACAGTGGGATTGAAGATTCATTTAACACCCCCCCCCCCATGTGAAACTAATTCAATGGGTTGAACTTCTACAAAACATAAGCCACCAAAACAAGAACAAATTACCTAAGATTGAAGGCAAACATTTTATAAGATTGTCCACATGGAATTGTTAAATTCATTATGGCCAGGGGTGGGATTCTACCAGTTTGCACCTATTCTCTAGAATCGGTTGTTAACATTCTAAGCAGTTCGGAGAACTGGTTGTTAGAAGAAATTACTGGCCTCATCCTGTAAGGAAGGCAGGAAGGAAACATTCTGGTGTTGCTTCTTCGTTAACCCTTATTACATTCTTGGTAGGACTAGACTTCCTGTCTCAGGAACTTCTCTGGATTTTTTCCCCCCTCCTTTGCTGGTACTTTGCTTCTGTGGAGTGACCATTCAAAGTTACAATGGCATTGAAAAAAGTGACTTACAACTGTTGCAGCATCCCAACAGTCATGAGATGCCAGGTGAGGAGAAGCATGCCACGATGTGAGTGATGTTGAGCTGGCCACGCCCAGCCAGTCACATGACCACCAAGCCACACCCACCAACTAAACCACGCCCACAGAACTGGTTGTTAAAAAATGAGAATCCCACCCCTGATTATGGCATAATGTTTACTGCTTTCTTAATGCAAGGTTTAATTTAGAACAGAATAGAATAACAGAGTTGGAAGGGACCTTGGAGGTCTTCTAGTCCAACCCCCTGCTTAGGCAAGAAAACCTACACCATTTCAGACAAATGGTTATCCAACATCTTTTTAAAAATTCCCAGCATTGGAGCATTTACAACTTCTGGAGGCAAGTTGTTCCACTGGTTTAATTGTTCTGTCAGGAAATTTCTCCTTAGTTCTAAGTTGTTTCTCTCCTTGATTAGTTTCCATTCATTGTTTCTTGACCTGCCCACAGGTGCTTTGGAGAATAGCTTGACTCCCCCTTCTTTGTGGCAGCCCCCAAGATATTGGAACACTGCTATCATGTCTCCCCTAGTCGATTCTTTTCATTAGAGTAGACATTCAATTCTTCTTCATATGTTTTAGCCCCCAGTCCCTTAATCCTCTTCGTTGCTCTTCTCTGCACTCTTTCTAGAGACTCTCAACATCTTTTTTACATTGTGGCGACCAAAACTGAATTTGCCTTACTTAGATTTACAATTGACTTTTCCTTTCAGACCTCAATTGTCTGGCCAATTTCTCCCATCTCCTTAGCGCTCAAAGGAGGTCACAGGAGAGAACTGGGCAGTTTGTTCTTCCACAAGGTTCATCTCATGATTTTCTTCCCTTCCCTTTCCTCCTTTTAGTTCTGCCCAAATTTGAGCTTTTGGTGAAGGCCCCGAAGCTCATCACGGTTGTGACTAAGGAAATAGAAGTCAGTGTGTGTGGCAGGTACGTGATGCTCAACTACTCTCCTTTTCTCATTGTGAGCAGAAAGGTGCAAATTTTCCTGGTGGGTGTTCTGACCCAGCCTTCGCAAGTTATGATAGGCCACTTACTCGCAAGTAAAACAACCCGCTTTTCAAAACAGGGTAGTTACAATAGTAACAAAAACCAAATGTAATTAGCCCCAACAAACCTGGTTCTGGCCAACGAATCCAAATTGTTTGCTGTATATGAACGAATGGTTGTCTGAGACAACAGGCCACTCCCAAATCCCTCCTATTTATTTCCCAGCCAGGGAGGGGCTAGCTAGGGTCTACATCTTCTTTTCCCTGAGAGCCGGCTTATTGCTTTCCTTTGCTCTCTTTCCTCTCTACGCATACACACCTCTGGGATGAACCCCGTCTGTTCCTCCTCCTCACTCAGCTCAGGTCCCGAAAACAGCTGCCTCTCCGCCTGGGGGAGGACGGAAAGCAGGGGTGGGATTCTACCGGTTCTGTAACCTTCTGTAGAACCGGTTGCTCTGAAAAGCAGCAAACAGAGAGCATACATAGAACCGGTTCTATGTCTGCTGCTGTTTTGGCCCACCCATCCGCCCGGGCTCTTACTTGACCTTTATTTCCTGCTTTTTCAACCGCAGCTACTTTGCGCGACACAGCTGCGGTTGAAAAAGCAGGAAAAAAGGGCTTTCCCAACCGCTGCGCACTTGCACGCAGCACTGCTCAGCTGTCTGGGCAGCTCAGCAGGTCATAAATTACACTTGCACAACTTACACAGCTCACATGACTCGCGCATGCGTGCACAACGCAGAGCAACAGAACCGGTAGTTGTACCAGTCAGATCCCATCCCTGACGGAAGGCCTTGCATCTGTCTCTAATGCTGTTTCCTTATCAGAGCCTTCCAAAGGCTCTGAAGCTGACCCAGGCCCTTCCTCAACCTCCTCCTCATCAGACTCTGCTACTAGTTCAGCTGTCAGCCTACGGACCACAACAGCAGAAGGAAGGGAAGATGGAAAATCTGCTCCTGTTCAGGTTTTGCTCTCTTCTTGGTGATTTCATGCCCATGTAGGTTTCTTGACAGAGACACGGAAGTGATTTGATGTTGTTTTCTTCTGAGAATGTCATATTCAGTATCCCGGCCTGGGATCTCCTGGTGGCCTCCTGTCCAAATACCAAACAGGCCGTATGCTGCTCAGGCTCAGAGATCAGCCAAGGTTGGCTTCGGATTGCCCTCTTCTGGGGTATAGATAGAAAGGCACAATAGTGATGAAGGTGATGATGATGATGACGGTAACAATTTACTTCCTTCTGAAGGAAACCAGAGCAGAATAATAAAAAAACATATTTTATAAGAAATAACAAGATAAAATAACCCATAGGTATAAATAAATATACCTGGAGGTTCTGGTGGTAATAAACCTAATAGATAAATATTGATGAAGCTGGTGAGAGAAGATGTATAACAATAATAAGCAGAGTTCCCTTTAAGGCAGTCTAGTCCTAATCAAGTTATTATTGTGAAAGGCTGGGTGAACAAGGGTTGTTTAAACAAAGATAGTATAAACAAGCAGAAAGGAAAAAAAAATTCTGGCTGCAAGATTTGCTCTTTAATAGTATCGGGAAATTTCCTGGAGTCCTTCTGGTCTGAGATGATGGATAAATGGCAAAAATAACTTAATACAATATCATATAAAATCAATGATAACCTGACATAATAAAAAAGATAATTATGAAAGAAAAATAAGAAATACAGTACATAACAGCACAGAAGGTTAAAGCAATCCAAATCAAAGCCAGACTTAAATATATATGAGCCATATAAATTAAAATTATAAATTAAAAAAAATATATGAATGCAAGTATATATATATATGTGTCCCAGGATAATGTTGTAGGATCCAATCTGAGTCGTCACCAGGACCAGAGGCTCAGTCTTCCGGGTTTGGAGTCATGCTGGGGTCCATCCTCAGGGAACTACTCTGTCTCTCTGCAGGATATGTGCAACAGGCTGTTCTATGCGTAATATTTATGTAATGCCTAGTTGTGTGTGGCTTTTTGTTGTTAATTAGGGTGTTGATGGCCAACTATTAGGGTGTTGATTATTGTTTCTCTGGCTATTAAGTCATTGGTTATTATTTCCCTGGTTAGTTGTTGTTTGGAAACAATAATGACTTAATATCTGGCCATCAATATCCCAATTAACAACTAAAAGCCACATATAATTGAGCACCAAATAGTACACATAGAACAGCCCAGTGACCACATTCTGGAGTGAGAGAGGGGGGGAAGGGAAGAAATGAGAAAGAGAGGGGGGAGAAAGAGGGAGAAAAAGAGAGAGGGAAGAAGAGAAAGAAAAAAGGGAGAGGGAGGGAGGGAGGAAGGGAAGGAGAGAGAGAAAGAGAGAGGGAGAAATACGGAGAGGGAGAAAGAGAGGGAGGGAGGGAGAGAGAGTTTCCCTGAGGATGATCTCCAGACCACCATCGAAAGCTTGGAGGACTAAATCTATGGTCCAGGTGACAAACTCGAATTGGATCCTGTAAAAAAACAAACAAACCACATGGCTTCCTTTGAATCCTGTAAAAAAATAACCACATGGCTTCCTTTGAACCCTGTAGGTCCCGTTGATCTACTTTCTCTATGCAAACCATCTCCCTCTCTGTGTTTTTGTCCACATTGGTGGGTTCTGACTCCAGGTACACCTATGGGAAACCGGTGCCTGGCCTGATGAAATTGAGCCTCTGCCGGCATCCCCAAATAGTGCCTTTCCAGTGTAATACTGATGAAAGTCTGTGTACAGAATATGAAGGCAAGGTAAGGGACATTGAGTTTCCACAGCTGGGATACCTTTATAGACCTATTTTAAACCTATTTCTTTGCTGTTGTTTTTTTAAAAAATGGAGATTATATTTTCTTGATTTATTCTGGCAAATAGAAGGGAGGGTCATATTCAGACGATTGTTGAGACAATTGAAAATAGCTCAGACATAGAAAATATTCAATGCTCGCTCTATTGAAACTGTATGGAAAAAAATAGCAAAAAGAGACAGAATTATTCCCCCATTTTCAAACATGTTTGTCCTATCTCATGCACAGAGGTGGATTTGTAGCTGTGCAGATGCAGATAGATAAATTCCACAAAACATCCATAATGAAGTATATTTATTGGTACAACAGGTATCTTCATAACTCACATTTGTGATGAAGCTCTTCTATAATGACCAATCCTTTGTATATCAGCCTTGCAGGTAAAAGATGGTTATTTCCTAACTCATCTCGTAGCGATAGAAAGAAAGCTGCTATCAGTTCATGAGTCCAGGCAAGAATGGACGGAAACCTCCCCCAAACCATCGAGGGTCAATTTAGTGACCAATCAGGATTGCAGATGTGGCCATGTGACATGAACTACATTTCCCAGGATACCTTTAACTACGTTTACCATGATGCATTCCTTTAAGGGGACAACTCATAATTCCTAAGTAACTATCTAATTCCCATAGACTGGCTGGGACAACATAATGTTTCTTTCAATTAAATTGCTCTGCATTGAAACAAGAGTAGAGTAGAGTGGAGTGGAACAAAGCAGAACAGAATAAAATAGAATAACAGAGTTGGAACCTTGGAGATCTTCAACCCAATCCCCTGCTCAGGCAGGAAACCCTATACCATTTCAGACAAATGGTTATCCAATCACTTCTTAAACACTTCCAATGTTGGAACAATCACAACTTCTGGAGGCAAGTGGTTCCACTGGTTAATTGTTCTCACTGTCAGGAAATTTCTCCTTAGTTCTAGTTTGCTTCTCTCCTTGATTTGTTTTCACCCATTGCTCATATGCTTAACTTGATTCCCTCTTCTTTGTGGCAACCCCTGAGATATTGGAACACTGCTATCATGTCACACACACACCCTAGTCTTTTCCCTTAAACTAAGCATTCCCAATTCCACCAACATATCCAATTGCCGCATTTGCCCCATTTCTTTTCATCTTAACCATTCCATGTTCTCTTTGATTATATGTTTTGCAATCACCTTTTGCTCCTATATACAGTACATACCACACAGTATCTTTCTCTCGTCCTCATGGTTTAGCCCTAAAGTTGGGCACTTGGAATGTTCAGACAATGACCCCCCCGGCCTTTCTGACGATCTGCAGGAAGTAGACGATGCACGTAAGACAGCTGTTATTGACATGGAGCTCAGCAGACTGCAGATGGACATTGTCGCCCTTCAAGAGACAAGGCTGTCAGACTTGGGATCTGTTATAGAAGAGAAACTTTTCGTTCGTCTGGCAGGGAAAACCATCAAATGAGACTAGGGAATATGGAGTTGGCTTGGCGGTCAGAAACGCCCTATTAGGACTCATTACTCCACCTGCTGCAGGAAGTGAAAGAATTCTGTCCTTGCAACTCCATTCATCAGCACGGCTGGTTACTCTTATTAGTGCATATGCACTGACATTATCATCTTCAGTAGAATCTAAAGTAGAATTCTACGATGATCTGGCTGCCGCTATTAAGAAAATCCCTGAGAAAGAACCATTGTTTATCCTTGGCGATTTCAATGCCAGAGTTGGAGCTGACCATAGTTCTTGGCCCACTTATTTAGGTCAATTCGGCATTGGGAAGATGAATGAAAATGGTCAATGCCTGCTGGAGTTTTGCTGCTATTACGGTTTTTGCATTAGCAATACATTCTTTAATACAAAGCCTCAACATCGAGTCTCCTGGAGATATCCAAGATAGAAGCATTGGCACCAGCTCGACTGAATTCTCACCAGGTGCCCCAGCCTTCCCAGTATTACGACTGCATGCAGCTTTCAGGTGCTGATTGTGATACAGGCCACTTCTTGGTGCGCAGCAGAATAAAACTGCAAACAAAGAGATTGCATCACTCAAAGAAGGAAGGAAGACCACAGATAGACATCAGCAAGACTCGCAATCAGGACAGAGTGGAGGAACTTGCTCAAGCACTCAAGGAAACTCTCCCAGGCCCAGCTGAAACAAATGCATCTGAACGAGGGGAACATTTCAAGAATGCTGTTTATAACACCGCCTTGTCAGTGTTTGATAAGGAGATCAGAAAGACAGCAGATTGGTTAGAAATCCACTTGGAGGAGCTGACGCCAGCCATCGAGGAAAAGAGGAGAGCTTTAACTGCATATAAAGCCTGTTCCAGTGAGTGTAACCTACAGGTTCTGCAAGCTGCTCATAGTAAAGCCAAACAGGCTGCCAGGAGATGTGCTAATGAGTACTGGCTGCAGCTTTGCTCTTGGATCCAGATAGCAGCTGACACAGGCAACATCAAAGGGAAGTATGATGGCATTAAGCAGGCCTTAGGTCCAATACAGAAGAAATCTTCCCCCTTGAAGTTGGCTACAGGCAAGGTCATCCAGGACCGAGCACAGCAGATGGTATGCTGGGTGCAGCACTATATGAGTTATATTCCAGACAAAATGTTGTAACTGAAGAAGAATTAAATAACATTGAATGCCTGCCTGCTTTGGAGGAGCCTGACAGTGAACCAACTTTAGAAGAACTCAATGGGACTCTGGATTCCCTTGCCTCTGGGAAGGCACCTGGAAAAAATAACATCCCTGCTAAAGTTTTTATTTTATTCATTTGATTTGTCAATCACTTACAAGATAACAGGTATAAGTTTTGAATACATCAGATGGATACGTATAAGAAAAATAAAAAGAAACAATAGGATAGGGACGGTAGGCACGATTGGTGCGCTTATGCATGCCCCCTACAAGCCTCTTAGGAAAGGGGTGAGGTCAATAGTAGAGTCTAAGTTTTTGGGGTTTGGAAAAAAAACCACAGAGTCAGATAGAGTATTCCAAAGATTGACCACTCTGCTGCTGAAGTCGTATTTTCTGCAATCAAGTTTGGTGCGGGTTTGAAATGCTGTAGAGAGAGATCATCCCCACTGAACTTTATGAAATCTTCTGTCTTTGTTGGAGGGAAGCTGGAGTGCCACAGGACATGAAGGATGCAAATATCGTCACACTGTATAAGAACAAAGGGGACAGGGGTGACTGTAACTACAGCAGCATCTCTCTTCGTAGTGTTGTAGGGAAGCTCTTTGCCCATGTTGTACTGAAGGAGCTCTAAGTGCTTGCAGAGAAGGTCTATCCAGAATCACAGTGTGGATTCCAAGCCAACAGGTCCACTACTGATACGTTATTTTCCCTTAGACAGTTGTAGAAGTGCAGAGAACAAAGACAGCCACCTTTTTGTAGCCTTCATAGATCTTACAAAGGCTTTTGACTTGGTTAGTAGGGACGGCCTTTATAAAATCCTCCCCAAGATTGGATGTCCACCTCAGCTCCTCGACATCATCAGGTCCTTTCATGAGAAAAAGAAGGGCATGGTAGTTTTTGATGGCTTAACATCAGATTCCTTTGATATTCGAAGAGGAGTGAAGCAGGGCTGTGTCCTCATGCCAACTCTATTTGGGATCTTTTTTGCTGTCATGCTGAAACATGCTTTTCGAACTGCAACAGAGGGTATCTATCTCTGGACCAGATCAGACGGGAAACTCTTTAATCTCTCTAGAGTGAGAGCAAAGACCAAAGTCCAGATAACATGCTTGCGGGATTTTCTCTTCGCTGACGATGCTGCAGTTACTGCTCACTCTGCTGAAGACCTTCAACAACTTATGGATCATTTTAGCAAGGCCTGCCAAGATTTTGGACTAAAAATCAGCCTGAAAAAAACACAAGTCATGGGTTGTGGGACGTGGATTCACCTCCCCATATTACAATCTTTGCACAGGAACTGGAGGTCATCCATTACTTTGTGTACCTTGGCTCAACTTTCTCCAACATTCTCTCTTTAGTCACTGAGCTGAATAAACATATTGGTAAAGCGGCCACCACATTTTCCAAACTTACAAAGAGAGTATGGCTTAATAAGAAGCTGATGGAACATACAAAGATTCAGGTCTATAGAGCCTGTGACCTGAGCACACTGTTATACTACAGCGAGTCTTGGACCCTTTATGTATGGCAGGAGAGAAAGTTGAACAACTTTCATATACGCTGTCTCCAACATATTCTTGGAATCACCTGGCATGACAAAGTTCCAAATAGAGCAGTCTTTGAACGTGCTAGAATTTCTAATATGTATATACTATTGAAACAGTGATATCTACCCTGGCTTGGGCATGCCATGAGGATGGCTGATGGTTGGATTCCTCATGGTTTCCACCAAGCATTTTTAAAGTTTATTTTCATCCACAGCCTCTTCCACTTCAGTGTAACTCCGTGCACTTCTGTGGAATTCTGTAATTCTTCTCTTGTCATCTCTTTGTGCAGCTTCCTCATCTTCTTCCCTTACCCCTGTTTACTATTTCCTCTGAAATATTTTTTTCATATGGGATTTGAACCATCCAACAATATTAGCACAAACACCATTTGGCTAAAAAGGGACAACTTCAAGTAGAAGAGATCTCCATTTCTGGCTGAAATATTGGCTATAGGCCAATATTATTTGAAGAAAGGTCATGCAACGAAGAGGTAAACAGAGATAGTCCTTGACTTACAACCATTTGTTTCCCAATCATTCAAAAATATGATGGTGATAACAGATTCATGTCTTTGCACTTATGACTGTCACAAGATTCCCACAGTAACAAGTTCAAATCTTGGTGTTAATCTAATCACCGAGATGAGCATAAATTAACATAAAGATTAACATCAGATCAACAATCTAGAAATAAACAATACCCCAATCAAGGAACTGCCAAAGAAGCTAATAGTAAATAGCCCAACCCTAACCCTAACCCAACCAAAGAACCAACAAGACCACTTCCACCAGCACTGACGGTCAAGCCACTAGAACAAGGGTCTTCAAACCTGGCAAGTTTAAGACTTATGAACTTCAATTCCCAGAATTCCTGAGCTAACATGATTGGAGGACGAAGTCCACAAGTCTTAAAGTTGTCAAGTTTGAAGACCCCTGCACTAGAATATAAACTGAGGGAAAACCTCACTCCCTTACTAGCATTGATGGTGTTACCTAGTTGGGTAATGAAACGTCTGCAAGAAAACAACCAAGTTCAGAGAGCCCCAAGGCCCCATTTAATAACAACCTTGCTTAGAGATGGAAGTTCCCGTCCCAATTGTGGTTATAAGTCAAGGATTGCTATATCAAGGTGAGCATGATTGAGGCAATGGGGCAAAATTTAGAAAAGCATTCAGAAGATCTAATGAAAAAGAAATAAAGAAGCTCTAATGTTGGGAAAGGTGTACGGAAAGAGAAGAAGAGGATGTCCAACAGGAAGATGGAGGGTCTTGGTTACAGTGATGGGGGCCCCGCTGAAAGAACAAGTTGTAAATAGATATTCTCCTAGGGCAAATCTATCTATGGTGGCAACTAGGAGTCAAAATTGGCTAGATGGCACATAATCAATTAACACCGGTCTACAAATTTTGGGAAATTAATCGACCTCCGAGATAAAATGTATTAATTCTTACACATTTTGATTAGATGAATGAGAAAACAAGTGATAAAGATGCTGGGTGGCTAAAGTTCTCACAATGTTTCACAAGGAAGATCTGCACAGCCAAGAATATTTACCTACAAGGGAGGGAGGTGTATCATGATCATGGTGCCTCATAACTTCTCGACAAAATATGGTAGAACAATGAAAATGGGTTTTTCACATGAATGACCACTGGGGCATCCTCATGATCGTGGGATCAAAATTTCGACCCTTGGCAACTGACTCATATTTATGGTGGTTGCGGTGTTCCAGAGGTCATGGGACCACCTTTTGTGACCTTTTGACAAGCAAAGGCAATGGGGAAACCAGATCCACTTAGCCACCGTGTTATTAACTTAACAATTGCAGTGATCCACTTACCAGTTGTGACAAAAAACGTTGTAAAATAGGGAAAAACCATTTAACAAATGTCTCACTAAGCAACAGAGATATTGGGCTAAATTATGGCCATAAGTTGAAGACTACTTGAGGTAAAAGTAATGACAACAGGAAGAATAAATCGAGGTTCAGACTATATTTAAATTGTCTACTTAAAAAGCAGGCAAGAGCTAAGGAATATGTTTAGACAGGTGTTCAGAAGGGAAGTTCTGCTGAATCACTTTCCTACAGGGGTTCATCTCTTTGGCTTGGCTCTGCTGTCTATGAACCAGAGAGTTGGGTTTCCAACCCACCTAGAAGGCATCAGGTTGAAAAGGTTCTGCTGCTGAAAAATAAGGAATGCAAAGTATTTGCAAAGGGATCACAGGCTGCTGTTTCTTGGTTGTTGTGGCATGCAGGCAGATGGAGATGGCTGTTTCTCCAAGGTGGTGAACATGAAGGAATTCCATCTGAGGTGGCGAGGCTTTTCGATGGCCATCACTGTAGAAGGCAAAATCACAGAGGAAGGAACAGGTAACCTTCAAGAAACAAAAGAGCACCAGCGGGCTGACAGAATGGCCCAGAACCAGACCTAAAGCTCCTGTTTCCTGCAAGGAAGGTTTGGGAGATAACAATAGCAATAGCACTTAGACTTATATACCATTTCACAGTGCTTGGTGGCATAGTGGTTAGAGTGCAGTACTGCAGGCTACTTCTGCTGAATGCCTGCTGACTGCAATTTGGCAGTTCGAATCTCACCAAGCTCAAGGTTGACTCAGCCTTACATCCTTCCAAGGTGGGTAAAATGAGGACCCAGATTGTTGGGGGCAATAGGCTGACTGTGTAAACCACTTAGAGAGGGTTGTAAACAGTGGTGAGATTCAAATAATCCCACCACCAGTTTGCTGAAAATGTGAGCGCATACGTGGGGCTTCTGCATATGTGCACGCCACATGGCTTCCATGTATGTGTGCCTTTTGCCGTGCAGCGAAGGTCAACCAAACAGCCTTTTGGAGCCTGCTCCCCTCCCTCTTTGTTGTCCGGGGCAGCGGCTGCTTCTCTCCACTACTGCTCTTGCTTGGAGAATGAGAGCAGCTGTGAGCCGCTGCTTTGGGTCCTCCAAGTCTGATCCAGAAAGCGCTGCAGCTCAGAGAAGCAGCAGCCTATTGCTGTTTCTCTCCAAGGAATGGTGCGTTCTCTGATCTGGCCAAGGCGAAGGACAAGCGGGTGGCATGCTTACCTTTGGTGAGCAGAGCAGGCAAGGCGCGGAGATTAGCTGGGCTGCATGACAAAGGCAAGATATATAGGACGAGGTGGGGCAGAGTGGATGGGATGGGCAGGGCCAGACAGTGGTGCGATTGGTTCTATGAGAGCACGCTTTGCGCAGCATAGTTCTCAAAGACTGCCCTTGGTATCAGCGCTGGTGAGGTGAGCTGTTTTTTAGCTCAGCTGAGATGCAGCAATCCATTCTGCTGTGTGAATCAGCTGAGCTAAAAAACAAGGGAATTTAGAACAGGAAAGGGCGAGGGCAGGGGCAGACCCAGCCGGATGTGGTATTTGCCGGTTCTCTGAACTGCGCAAAATTTCTGATACCAGTTCACTCAATCCCATCTGAACCGGCTAAATACCACCTCTGGCTGTAAAGCACTGTGAAGTAGTATATAAGTCTAAGGGCTATTGCTATTTCAGCCCTATCTAAGCAGTTTACAGAGTCAGCCTATTGTCTCCAACAATCTGGGTCCTCTTTTTACCCACCTCGGAAAGCTGGAAGGCTTAGTCAACCTTGATAGAAAAAAATACCCTATGTTTAAGTCTAAGAGAGTAGTGGCATCTGAGTAATAAATGAGAAAACTATTCTCTGTTCCAACACCCATTTCCCAGAAAGTGAAATGATGAGATTTTGTGTGTGTGTGTGAGGGGGGGAGGGGGGGCAGCTGGTTCCAAGCAGTCTGAGACATACTAATAAAATTTGATATTCCATAAAAAGCATGGTGGCTCAGTGGTTAAGAAAGCTCAGGTTCAAGTCCCGAGCATTGCAGGGTTGGGTGAGCTCCCGTTCTTGCCCCAGCTCCTGCCAACCTAGCAGATTGAAAGCACGCAAATGTAGGTAGAAAAATAGACATCTCTTCAGCAGGAAAGGTTACCACGTTCCATACTTTTGTGCTGGCCACATGATGATGGAAGTGTCTCTCAGACAAGAGATTCCCTAGGCTGAGAATTGGAGATGCACATTATGCCTTTGACAGGGATGGATTCTACCAGTTTGCACCTATTCTCTAGAACCGGTTGTTAACATTCTAAGCAGTTTGGAGAACCAGTTGTTAGAAGAAATTACTGACCTAATCCTGTAAAGAAGGCAGGAAGGAAGCATTCTGGTGTTGCTTACAGAAACTGCCTCTCTGTTAACCCTTATTACATTCTTGGCAGGACGAGACTTCCTGTCTCAGGAACTTCTCCGGAGTTTTTTTCCCCTCCTTTGCTGGTACTTTGCTTGTGTGGAGTGACCATTCAAAGTTACAATGGCACTGAAAAAAGTGACTTATGACCATTTTTCACACTTACGACTGTTGCAGGATCCCCACAGTCATGAGAGGCCAGGTGAGGAGATGCATGCCTCGATGTGAGTGATATTGAGTTGGCCACACCCAGCCAAGCCACGTCCACCCAGTCACATGACCACCAAGCCACGCTCACCAACTAAGCCACGCCCACAGAACCGGTTGTTAAAAATTTTGAATCCCACCCCTGCCCTTTGAGCCAGTCACAACTGGACAGGGGAAACATTTCAAGGGCTACTGAGTACCAAATTCAAACCAATAGAGGGAATTAGTATGTCAGAGAAATCCCAAAGGTGCTTTTTCAAGAGGCACCTGGACTTTCTTGTTTTTATTTGAAGATGTTTCATTTCTCATCCAAGAAGCTTCTTCAGTTCTTTAAAGGAGTTTCTTGGATTGTAAAGCAAATCTTTAAAGAAAAACCAGAATGTCCAGTTCCGTCTTGAAAAAGCACCTTTGGGACAACCATGACTTTGGATGATTGAGAATCTTCATAGACATATCAGAGAAAACTGCACATGGGAGGACCCTGGAGATTGTCTATTCCAATCCAGCCTTTTTCAGATGACATTTCTCTTCAACAGGAGTGGAGGTGAATGCCACAGAATCCATTGAGGTCACGTCCATGTTGAGTAGAATTATCTTTGAAAACCTAGATCGTTACTATAAGCCTGGCCTTCCCTATGTCGTGCAGGTAAGATGGGAGCTATGGTTTCTCTGCAAAGCTGGATTTAAGCCGTATCAGCCCAGCCGGTGCCTCCAGTCTGCTCCAATGCCATTTGTTCACCCTAACAGCTGCTGGCCAGCTGCTCTGAGCTAGAACGATCAAAAGCAGTGTAAAAGCATTAAGGAATACAGAATAACAGACTTGGAAGGGACTTTGGAGGTCTTGTAGTTCAGGGATCCCCACCCCCGGTCCATGGCCCAGTAGCGGGCAGCGGCATGCCAGAAATAAGACCGCACAAACAATCAAAGCCCTATTTGTAGGATGCAGGCAGCATGTGAAATCACACCCTCTCTGATCCGTGGAAAAGTCTCTCTCTTTGGAATGGGTCTCTGGTGCCCAAAAGGTTGGGGGCCGCTGTTCTAGTTCAATCCCCCTGGTCAAGCAGGAGATCTTATACCATTTCAATCAAAGGAGGGACGGACAGACGGAGGGAGGGAGGGAGGGAAGTAGGAAGTAGGTAGACAAATGATAGATAGATGAGTAGAAAGTTAGCACCCACCCATCTCTTAGAAGAATGAAATATTCTAGGAAATATTAAAAAGGCAGAATATTGTATTTCCATAAAGGAGAAACATGCTCCTGGAAAGCAGCCCCCACTTTTGTTAATAGTCCCAGAAGATGTTTTGGTGCCAACCTATCTATAAGACAAAAGGCTGGGCCAGCTGATCTACAAATAAAAAGATCTCAGCTCCAGGATGATGGGATTATCCTTCAGGGCAAAGCCATTCAGCCACGAACAAAGCCCCATCATTGTATCAGCTCAAAACGTCAACCAAACTTGAATCATGACCCATGACCCCACAAGGCCACATAGAAGTTTATAACCAATCAGAATGCATGCCCTTGCCACAGGAACAGGAAACTCAAATTCAAAGCCCAACAGAGGGTATAAATCTCCCTCTCTCTCTCTCTCTCTCACACACACACACTGATGTGCTCATTTGCCCTGGACCCAAAAAACTCATGTGGTCCTGTCCACCATTACACCATCTTTCCAAGCAGCTTCCATGTTTCTAGTGTCTTTCTTTCCACTTGGAACTGAACCCAGATGGACATTTCTTCCAACAGATGATAGATTGATAGATAGATAGATAGATAGATAGATAGATAGATAGATAGATAGATAGATAGATAGATAGATAGATAGGTAGGTAGGTAGGTAGGTAGGTAGGTAGGTAGGTAGGTAGGTAGGCAGGCAGGCAGGCAGGCAGGCAGGCAGGCAGGCAGGCAGGCAGGCAGGCAGGCAGGCAGGCAGACAGACAGACAGATATAGATATGGGGAAAGGAAGAAGCAAGCAAGCAAGCTGGAGTCTACAATAGGAACTTTTCAGCTTTTGTTCATTAGTAGGATTATTAAACTGGGGTATCCATGGAAATGATGGTGGTAGCTCCAAAACATCAAGATGGCAGCCACCACGAAGTCCCAATCATGCCTCAATGCTATAGCAATAGCACTTAGGCTTATATACTGCTTCATGGTGCTTTTTCAGCCCTCTTTAAGCAGTTTACAGAGTTGGCCTATTGCCCCCAATCATCTGGGTCCTCATTTTACTGACCTCGGAAGGATGGAAGGCTGAGTCAATACCGAGGCGCTAAGGACATCGAACTGCTGGTAGTGAGCAGTGAGTTAGCCTGCAGCTGAGGACTCAGATGGTTGGAGGCAAAATGCCGACATTCTAAACTGTCCAGAGAATATGTAAAGCACTATGGGACAGTATAGAAGTGCTATTGCTATTGCTATCACCCCCTGCGGATGCTCTGCTTTGAAACTCCCAAAGCCCCTTTTCCCTAATGAAGAATCCATTTATCAAACCAACTGTAACACCATCTCTCAGCAGCTCCTTGCTTGGGTTTAGAAATTGTCCCCTTTCTATCTCAGCTACAGCCCCAAAACCTATTTCGAGGCTCAAGTCCCTGCTGCTAGTCTCCCCTTTTTCACAGAGTTGTTGTGATGGGGAAAAAATTAGGATGGCTTGACAGGAAAACTTGGCGTCCCTGAAGGAAAGGCAGAATAGAAATTGCATTGGTAAATCCTGAAATATTCGGCCGCAACCAGTTGGATCAGTGTGGTGTTTTTTCGTGCACAGGTGAAGCTGGTAGACAGCAACGAGGTGCCGATCAGCAATGGAACAGTGGAGATTTTGATGATGGCAACTCACCAGCGGCTCCATCAAGTGACGGATGCTGAGGGGAGAGCTGAATTCTCCATAGAAACCACTAATATCAGAAGTGACGTTTTGTCTTTTTCGGTTAGTCTTCTCGATATGCAATGGCTGTATTTTATGACATTCCCACTTGATGGTTTGTTTCTGTTGCTTCTCTCTGGGAGGAGATTTCAAAGTATTTCTAGCAGGACTAGCAGATTTTGTAACAGCTTTGTTCCCTGTGCCATCTGTCTGGGAAACTCGCAACATTTGTTTTTCTCGCCATGTACATACATTCCAAACTAGACTGTGTTGTTTCTCTGTGTCATATAATATATGTGGATATATGCACATTTTTTATTTACTTATATTTTTGTCATGTTTATGTAGTGTATTTTGGAGATGGTAACCCTTTAAGAGCTGTATGCAATGAAATTTCACTTTAATGTATGCAGATTATGTAGATTTAAAATCACAATAAAGTTAAACTTATTCTAGTTAGTTAGTTAAAAGGACTGAGTGCTCCTCCCTTTTTTATTTGTGTGTGTATGTGTGTGTGTGCGTGTGAGAGAAAGAGAGAGAGCAGAGAGAGAGAGAGATGGTAAAACAAATGGAGTGTGGTTTCCAGAGCACAGTCACAGCCCCCCTATTGACTTTTGGTTACCTCTCTCTTTTTTTCTGTATCTCTATCATATCATCTCTCTCTCTCTCTCATATATATATGTATCTATGTATCTATGTATCAGAGGTGGTATTTAGCAGTTCCGGAGAACCGGTAGCGGAAATTTTGAGTAGTTCAGAGAACCAGCAAATCCCACCTCTGACTGGAGATTTTACAGTATCTTTCCCCTGCCATGCCCACCAAGCCACGCCCACAGAACCGGTTGTAAAAAAAAAATCGAATTCCATCACTGGTATGTATGTATGTATGTATGTATGTATGTATGTATGTATGTATACATACATACATACACACATACACACATTCATCTATTATCTATCTATATCTAATGTATATCTATATATCATCTCTCCTTCCCTCTATCCACCCATCCATTATCTATCTATATCTTCTCTCTCTCATCTTTCTGTCTCTTCCACCCACCCATCCATTATCGGTCTATTTCTATATCTACTGAATATCTCCTGTATATCTATATCTATCTATCATCTATCAATCTGTCACATTTTTGAGCTGCCCATCTCTCTCGCCCTTGCCAGCGAAATGTTTTCAGCCAGCCTCCCACCTAATTTCTCTAAATCTGTGCTTTTCCTTTCAGGCTATGCATCAATACGAAGTTTGGTGTAATAGTGACTACTGGATTACACCCCATCATGGCAATGCATTTCACACGGCGTATAAGTTTTATTCTCCAAGCAAAAGTTATCTACACGTTGAGCCTGTGTCAAAGACGTTAAGCTGCGGCCACCGTGAGCCGGTTCGGGTGCGTTACATCCTTAACCGAGGTGATGAGAAGGACGAGATTGTCTTCTATTACATGGTGAGTCTTCAAGCGAAGGCTGCATTCACAAGGCATGTTCTGTATTCTGTACAGTGGTAGATTTTTTTCTTCTGTACAGATAGATAAACTCAACAAAACATTCACGCAAAGTTTTTTATTATTGGTTCATCAGGTATCCTCATAACTGACATTTGTGACGAAGTTCTTCTTTAATGACCAATCCTTTGCATATGTGTCTTTTAGATAAAAAGATGGTTATCTCCTATCCCTTTTCTCCCATCTCATAGCGATAGAAGTAGAACAGTTGCCACGAGTCCGTGAGTTCAGCCAAGAGTGAGGAAACCTCCCCCAACCCATCGAGGGTCAATTTAGTGACCAATCAGGATTATAGATGTGGTCACGTGACATGGACTACATTTCCCAGGATACCTTAACTACATTTCTCATGATGCATTCCCTTAAGGGGACAGCTAACTAACTATCCAATTCCCATACACTGGCTGGACAGCACAAGGCATGTTTGCTTCTCTTGGTTAAACAGTCATCTATCAATCAGAATAGAGCTGGAAGGGACTTTGGAGGACTTCTAGTTTAACCCCCTGCTCAAACAGCAGATCCTATACTATTTCAGACAAGTGACTGTCTAATCTCTTCTTAAAAAGCTCCAATGATGAAGCACCTACAACTTCTGAAGGCAAGCTGTTCTACTGGTTAATTGTCCTGTTAGGTAGTTTCTCCTTAATTCCAGGTTGCTTCTCTCCTAAATTAATTTCAGTCCACTGTTTCTTGTCCTGCCTTCTGATGCTTTGGAAAATAAATTGACCCCCTCTTCTTTGTGGCAGCCTCTCAAATACTGGAATACTGCTATCATGTCACCCCCTAATGTTTGTTTTCTCTAGACTAGCCAACGCAAATCCTGCAACTGTTCTTCATACCTTCTAGTCTCCAGGCCTTTAATCATCTTAGTTGCTCTTCTTTGCACTTTTTCCAAAGTCTCAACATCTTTTTTGTAATGTGGTGACCAAAACTGGATGCCGTATTCCAGGTGTGGAGTTACTCTAATGTGCACTGAACCACAACAGAAATATACAAAGGCAATCTCCCTTTTGCATTCTGTCCCAAGGCAGAGCTTATGCATGATCCTTGAGTGAGTCCTGCTTAAGTCATCCTTAGTTGTATTCTTGTTAGGGTGAGTGTATTTGGGCAAGCAAATCTCCTGATTTTTCCCTTTTTGGTGTAAGTCCATCTTGGCTCCTACCGGATGCTTGGACAATTCACTATAGTTTTCTTGATAACATTTTCAGAAGAGGTTTCTCCCTATCTTCCTCCTAGAGAGAGTGACTGATCTACACTCTCCCAGAGTAGAACTCACGGCCTCCAAGTTTCTGGGCTGGTATTTTTAACCACTATACCAAAAATCAGCAGTGAGATACAAAGCTACACTTCTGTGTTTTCTGCAACTTGTGGTTTAAACTATGTCCAAGTAGTGTTTCCTCTTATTCTTCTGCCACTGTCCTAGGTTTCCTTAAAAGTACAGCATTTGTGCTCAAGATGCATAACATTTATTAGGTTTTCCATGATTTTGGAAGGCGATTGTAATGAGCTGAAATAGAAGCCACAGAGACAGGATCCCCACTGAGAAGAGCAGATTCACACCATTAGTTTTCGGAAAACTCAAGAATGGCGTGCATGCATTTCTACTCAGGAAAGGCCCAGAGATCCAAAAGCTGTATTAAATACTAATCAGGATTAATGCATGTGTGTGTGTTTTTTTTTTTTACCATACTAAGACAGGGTTCTCCAACTTTTCTGGCTTTGTGGACTGGTGGGAGAGGGTAGAGGGGATATTTCCATGTGAGTGTGGAGGCGTACACGCATGTGCTCACTTGCCATTTCCATGGCCTGGTTCCGAATAGTAGTGGGCTACGGCCCGGGGTTAGGAACCCCCATAATAAGATATGGATAATTTCTGAAATATTCAATTTCAGAAAACCGATTCTTTTGCTAATTGAAGTGTATATTGTACAGATAATCCTTGAATTAAAACAATTTTTAAAGTGGCCATTCGAAATTATAGCTGCACTGAAAAAAGTGACATTACCATTTTTCTTCTGACCATTGCAGTTAAGTTCACATGATTAAAATTCGGATCCTTGCAACCAATTCATATTTATGACGGTTGCAGTGTCCTGGGGATCTTTGTGAAATTCTGACATGCAAAGTCAATGGGGGAGCCATACATACTTAACAACCGTGTTACTAACTTAACAACTGCAGTGATTCACTTAACTATTGTAGCAAGAAAAGTTGTAAAATGAGGAAATCTCACATCACAATTGTCTTACATAAGCTACAGAAATTTTGGGCTCAATTGTGGTCGTAAGTTGAGGACTATGTGTAATCTGGGAACTCCCTACTTATAGTTTATCTTGCACAAACATAATGAAGTATCTGTAATGCTATGGCAACATCTGGTAGATAACAACGGAAATTTTGAGGGCATTGGTAAAGCCAGAGTTTTTCTAAGATGAAGTCCTTTTCTCCAAAGTGGGGAACTTGTGTTAACAAGCCCCTTATACTACTAGATGTAACATTTCAGCTTCTCAATTCCTTTGGCACTGTCCTGAGTTGCATACTTCAGAACAATTGCTTTAGCCACGTCCTGTTCCCGCTAACTAACATACTGCGATTCCATCGTTATGCAGGGTTGCAGGTGTGACTCGGTGAAAAAAATAAATAAAAGACTGAGTCCGGATTAATCTTGATAAGCCAAACATGTTTATTCAGCTGAATAAAGATGGTGCTCCCTAAAGGTGGAGGAATCCCAAACACAGTGTGAGGGAGATATTTACACATTTCTTTGCTTTTGCTTGGTTACATAAGAGGAAGCTTGCATACAAGAGAAAAGATATAGAAATAATAAGAATAGTCAAGCACGCCTTCTGTGGTTTTGGTCACATGCTTAATCCACAGGCTAGTTAGTCTTTTCCTTTGGGATTTTCCAAGGCCGTGAAGGCCTCCATAGGCCTAAATTTTAGCCTTGCCATCTCAAAATATGTTCCCTTCAGACAATCATCAAATTCACCAGATTCCTGATCAATGCCATGGGTGAATTATTATTATTGTTTTAATCAAAAGGTTAAATTAGACAATTGCAGCTCCACAATTCTAGGGGTCTATATACCTAACATGCCAGCCAGTGCTTAGAGTTGCAAATCAATCAATCAATCAATTAATGAATCGATTTCTCTAAGCTCTAGCATATCTAGCACAAATTTCTTCTTTCCATGCAGGTCAAGGCTAAGGGGAACATCATACGAACAGGGACACACAGGCAGCCAGTGGAACAGGGAACAGGTAAATGTTCTCCTTCCAAATTACACTCCCCCTTCCTGCTTGGCAAAAAGCTTCCCAGTCGTTTCTGGGGTATCTCCATCTATGGGGATCCAGTTCTCTCTTGCCGAACGCTGAGTACCCCTTGTATGTCTAAAAAAACCTCTCTTCCTTTTTCCACTCACAGCTGGGTTCACTATATGTGATTTCACACCGGCAGGACATGGAAGCTGGGCACACACAGCCAGCCCTGCCATTGAGCAGAGGAAAGGGGTGGTCTCAAGCAGTAGGAACAGGCCATTTCTTCCAAATCTCTGCAGTCACTTCCTTCATCCTGAGTTTTTGCTGGGAATCACAGTGATGTCTCTTTGCAAGTACAGTAGAAGGCTGCCCAGATGCCTATGCTCCATTTCCTCTGGGACAGGCTCTTCTCAGAGACCCAGAGAGAAGATTGGGGGTTCAGTCTCTTGTAGTCAGAAGACTGGCACATTGGATGTGACTTTGTTTTCAAGGATAAAAAGAAACATGCAAGGTGGAAGAATGAAGGATAGAGAATGGGATTGAGTTCCCAATCACCTGATACACAGAAGGCCCCAAGTTCAAACCAGAGTCTCCAGAAACCTTGGAGAGCCATGGGAAGGCACTACTAACAGCACTGACTCATGGGTCTGAGGCAGCATTTGGAGTTTTTAGGATGGCAAAGGGTTGAAGGACTCTGGTGTGTGCCACAGAGCCTGTTTTATGTCCATTGCTCTCCTGTGCAGTGGGAGATGTTACTGGAGGTAGGCTCACCTGCTGTTTCATGGATCCCTGAAATAAGAGAGATCACTAACAATCATTCCAACCACAAACCTAAAAGTTATTGTAGAGAAGGCAAGCCCTCATATCTGGGACTATTGCAATGCTCTCTACATGGGGCTCCCCTTGAAGAGTGTCCAGAGGCTGCAGCTGGTCCAGAATGCGGCCGCGCGGGTGATCTTGGGAGCCCCTCGGAGCTCCCATGTAACACCGCTTCTGCACGTACTGCATTGGCTTCCTGTGGCCTTCCGGATCCGATTCAAGATGGTATTGATCATTTCTAAAGCGCTCCATGGCTTGGGACCTGGGTACTTACGGGACCGCCTGCTGCCATCCACAGCCTCCCGCCGCCCAGTGCGCTCCCACAGGGTTGGCCTCCTCGGGGTTCCGCCGCCTGGTCGTTGCCGGTTGGCGGCCCCGAGGGTGCAGGCCTTCTCTGTGGGGGCTCCCTCCCTCTGGAACGATTTGCCCCTGGAGATATGGGCCATTACCAACATTCAGACCTTCCGGCGCGCAGTAAAGACCCTGTTTTTTCAACAGGCCGGCCTGGCCCAGTAACGATTTTTGGGGTTTTTAATAACTAGGTTTCTTAAATTTTAAAATTTTAAATTTGTATTAGTTTTATATTTTAAATTGTATTTCGGCCTCTGATGAAATTGTTTTGTTTTTAATTGTATATATTGTTTGTTTTTAGTTGGCTGTGCACCGCCCCGAGTCCCTTTTTTGGGAGAGGGGGCGGTATAGAAATTTAATAAATAAATAAATATCTGAAAAGAAAACAGCAGCTAAAGTCCTTCTGCTCCTGGTTCTTCAATGATCCATTTTTGACTCACATTCCCTAGCCAGTTGGGGTCACCCTGGTAAAGTCTGATGTATTCCAACTGAAACGTATTCCATCCATCCATCCATCCATCCATCCATCCATCCACCCACCCATCCTTTTCTCTTTCTTTTTCTTTCTTTCTTTCCTCTTTCTTTCTTTTTTCTTTTTCGTTCTTTCTTTTTTTTTTCTTTCCTTTCTTTCTATCATCCATCTATCTATCTATCTATCTATCTATCTATCTATCTATCTATCTATCTATCTATCTATCTATCTATCTATCTATCTACCTATCTACCTATCTATCTACCTATCGTCTATTCATATCTATCTATCTATCTATCTATCTATCTATCTATCTATCTATCTATCTATCTATCTATCTATCTATCTATCTACCTACCTACCTACCTACCTACCTACCTACCTACCTACCTATAATGAAATTTATATGACTCTTGATCTCTCTTTCTCTTTCCTCCACCTGGGATTTTCATCCTTTAGAAACCAAAGGGGACTTCCTTTTGAATCTCTTGGTGGATGTCGACACCGCTCCCAAGATCTACTTGCTCGTCTACACCATATTGCCCAGTGGAGAACTCGTTGCTGGCTTGAGAGACTTCACTGTAGAAAAGTGCTTCTCCAACAAGGTAATGTTGTACATTTTGTGTTGTGCTGTTAAAAAAAGGTTAAGTTTTCTTTATTAAACAATTAAACAAACACAAAGATGGGCAATTTTTACAATAAAAAAGTTGAACGTAGTACAGTCTCCCTAACATCAATCATTCTCATTACTTCGCTAAATCCAAAAGTAATATTACATAATTCTCCTCTATACACTTTAAATAGAATATATATACATATAATCATTCCTTATTCTCATTGATCTTCATCTCTAGCCAACCATAAAATTTCTCCCATGTTTTATAATAATCCAAATCTTCCTTATTTTTTTAGTTCTTTTGTTAATCTATCCATTTCTGCGCACGTTGTGATTTTCTTCAATATTTCCAATTCATTTGGGATGTCTTTATTTTTCCAATTCTGTGCATATGCCAACCTTGCTGCAGTAATTATATGAATCATTAAATACAGAGTTTCTTTATCGTATTTCCCAGTGTTAATTCCCAGCAGAAAGAACTCAGGTCTGTATTGTACAGTATTTTAATTCCACACATATTTCCTATCCACTTATGTAAATTTTGCAGAATCTTAATGATCCAGAACAGGTCTTCTCTAAGCTGGTGCTCCTCAACTCTACTGGCACACAAAGCCTTCTTTGCTTCTGATCATTTCAGAAATAGCTTTTGAGTTACCCTTTTGCTATCTGCTTGTCCAGGTTGATGTAATCACTTCAGAGGTGGTATTCAGCAGGTTCTGACCAGTTCTGGAGAACTGGTAGTGGAAATTTTTAGTAGTTCAGAGAACCAACATATACCACTTCTGACTGGAGATTTTACAGTATCCTTCCCGTGCCATGCCCACCAAGTCATATCCACAGAACCGGTAGTATAAAAATTTGAATCTTACCACTGAATCAGTTATATCCTGGCCAGATCTGTTCCCTTGAATGCCGGTATCTTAGTGGGTCCTAACAATGGAATGGAATGGAAAGAAATGGCAGTGGAAAGAAAACCCCAAACATCGGCTAAACTTAAGCCTTTTTTCTTTTTAACAATTTTGATAGCCTTAATTACATTAATCCTACTCACTTTATTCTAATAATATTGTACATAATATAACCATCTTTCAACTTCTGGTCCTTTCATCTAACTACTAATTGTAACATATTGTATAGAAATATGCATAATTATCTTTCCCCCCATTCTAATTTCTACCTCTATTCTATATCTTAATATCACAAATCTTATATTGGTAGATACTCTATTTCTATCCTTCCTCTCTTGTTCATTTTAATATTTCAATTAAAACAATATCAAAAAATATCCCTTCTTCATTGCTGGAAAGGAGGATAAGCCTCAGATCAAGCAGGAGAGTTGTGACTCTCTGTGATCTACGAGGCGTCCCTCCTTTCTTTGTCACCCCTCCAAGGTGGCTTTAGCCCTTTAAGGGTCCCCCAACGAAGAAAGTTCAGCCTAGGTTAGCTGAGCCCTGGTTCCTACAATTGTGTCACAATGTTGCCAAACCAGAAGTCAACTTAAGTCTATTTGGGGGGGGGGGGTGTCAGCCAATAGTTCCATTGAGCCTATCAAACTGTGGCTTGAGGTTAGTCATAGAGGGCAACTCAAGGTTAAAATATGCATGACAACAAGGATGACTTCATTCCATTCATTTCTCCTTCCATTCATTCCATACCGAGAGGAAGTGGCTTTTTCAAAGACTTGGTCTATGTTTACAGGCCAAACTGTGGTTCTCGAATCAAGAAGGTCTGCCTGGCCAGAAAGCCCAACTCCATCTTTCAGCCTTCCCCGGTTCCCTCTGTGCCATCCATGCCGTTGACCAGAGTGTCTTTCTCTTGAAACCTGAAGCTGAGCTCTCCCCTGAGAAGGTGAGTTCCGACTGCATTTCATTTGGGGTCTAGATATTGTTGAAGACCTGGCTCTTTGAGCAGGCCGGCCTGGGCTGAGATAATGGTTTTAATTTGGTCTCCATAATATTTAATTTTAAATTGGGGTTTTAAGGGGGGGGGGTCTTTTTAGTCTCAGTAATCAGCCAATTAATTTAATAGTTTTTTAATTTTTGTATATTTGTGGGTTTTAGATGGGCTGTACACCGCCCTGAGTCCCTTGGGAGAAGGGCGGTATATAAATGTAAATAATAAATAAATAAATAAAATAAATAGATATGTCCTGGCTCCTGCTGGTTTCATCCCAAGATGTACTTGTCCATTGAGATATACTTCAAATACGATCACTTGCAGCCATTTATTTACAATTTACACCAGAAGATAGTGGTCCCAACTAAATTTAAGAAGTTAGGGGAGGACTGCAGGGAAGAAGAAGCAAAGAAAATTGTTCATAAATTAATTTTAGGGGAAGAAAATGTAGGAAAAATAGAAGGACAAAGCATGTAGACTGAGGGCAGCCCAATATCACAGTCCAGAGATTTTGCCATAATGCAAAGTGATGTGTTATAGTGGTGAAAGTAATGGATTAGGAATAAAATTCTTGAGGAACTTTGAGTCAGTCCCCTTCTCAGTGTCAAGGTTCTGACAAACTCAAGCAAGCTTGAGGCGATCCAATCTCTTTATGCTAAACTTTATTGAATACATCATGTCAGCACCGACTGAAGCAAAACCAACTCTAACTAGTTCTCACAGTTTTCACATAATTAAAGAATAGAATCTCCCCCCCTTCCCATAAGTGCAGGCCACGTTGTCCAATTAAATGTCCAGGTATTGTTATGGAAAACTGTCCAAGTCTTAGTAGCACAACTGATTAGACGACCTTGGTTCCCATGGGATGATTTCTGGTTGCTCTCTGGAAATGACATCCCTCCCCCACTAACTCTGTGGCAGCTGAAAAGTGGCAATGGCTGCAATCAGCAAAATCTCCCTTTTAAGTTGACACAGAATCCTAGAGCTAGTGTGGAGTACTGGGGAAGGTCACAGACCAAGAAGCCAAATTCTGGTTCTCCATCAAACATAGATGCTTGCTTGGATCACTCCTGAATTCTTAACCCAGCCGGTTTCAGAGGTGTCTCAATGTAGAATCACCTGGATCACCTTGGCCAGAAGACCAAGGTGGCCTCTGCTTTGAGATTCCCAGTAAAAGAGAACTCATCATTTCATGTGGCAGCCTGTAATGGAACGTGAGAATGACCTTGGAAGACAGACAGAAGAGATGGTGCCTAAGGAGCCCAAAACAAAGTAATGAGCAGAGAAAGAAATGTGGAAGGGATCTGCCCTAATTGATCAACTGCTGAAAAGATGTGGCAGGATAACTATGCTTTCAGATTGCAAGACTCTATTAATGTGGCCTTACAATCAACTAATCTTATTGTGTTGATTGTTTAGTCTGCTGTACTTGAGAGGCTGATACCAATCTTGCAAGTTTGAAAGTACAATTCGCCTGCTGTCTCTTTTTATCTGTCCATTACTCAGCTTTAGGTTTGTCCCTCTTTTATCTGATCTTTCTCCCTTTCCTCATCTCCCAAAGTCATTCTCCCATTCTATCAAGAGCCGTGGCGGCGCAGTGGTTAGAGTACAGGTACTGCAGGCTAACTCACTGCTCACTGCAGCTGTTCAATTCTGACTGGCTCAAAGTTGGCTCAGCCTTCCATCCTTCCAAGGTCAGTAAAATGAGGACCCAGATTATTGGGGGCAATAAGCTGACTCTGTTAAACACTTAGAGAGGGCTGTAAAATGCTATGAAGTGGTATATAATTCTAAGTGCTATTGCTATTTCACAGTCTCTTTCATTGACTGATAACTTGATGGGCAGAAAGTTCCTCTAGCCGAAATCTCCATCCTCAGTTGTATCCTTTCTGGTTTCAGGTTTACAGCTTCCTTCCCAAGAAGGATCACATCTTCTCTATTGACCTCTTTAGGGATGAATTCAATATTTATCCCTGTCCTGCAGAAAAACCATTCAGGAGTGAAGGAATTGGCATCCCAGTGCATTTTCTCCCTGAAGATGGGGATTCTTACCGCATATTCAGGGTAAGCATCAAAGTTATGATTCCCCACAGGGGAGATGCTCTCATTAGGCAAGGAGAAGTGCATAGTAGGTTCTCTGCTGAGCTGAAGTAGACTTCTGGTATCTTCCTGGGCAGATCCATAGAGATGTAGTTTCCTTGCAGGATCCAATCTGGGTCGGTCACTGGGATCAGAGGCTTTGTCTTTCACGTTTTCTGTCTCGTGCAGGAGCCCATCCTCAGGAAATTAGCACATTCTAGTAGAGAGGTGTTCCCTGAAGATGAACTCTAGCATGAGTCCCAAAACTCGGAAGACAAAATCCCTTGTCCCTATGACTGACTGAGATTGAATCCTGGAACATTATCCTGGGACACATATATTCGTCTTAA
Organism: Bungarus multicinctus; assembly: GCA_023653725.1. Classification (NCBI taxonomy): domain Eukaryota; kingdom Metazoa; phylum Chordata; class Lepidosauria; order Squamata; family Elapidae; genus Bungarus; species Bungarus multicinctus. The sequence goes on along the minus strand of CM042834.1, from coordinate 8,563,893 downwards.
TTCATGATATGCTTTCCTTATTTTCTTAATGGTTTGTCTTTTCTAACCATTTGCCCTGGGATTTAATCTAACCTTACAGGTGACCCTCAATTTATGACCATAATTGAGGACCAAAATTCTATTGCTAAGCGAGACATTTGTTAAGTGAGGTTTGCCCCATTTTATGACTTTTCTCGCCACAGTTGTTGAGTGGATCATTGCACCAAGAGTTAAGAGTCATAGTGGCACAGTGGTTAGAATGCAGTAATGCAAGCTAACTCACTGTTTACTCCAAGAAGTTCAATTCTGAGCAGCTCAAGGTTGACTCAGTTTCCAAATTCTTCTGAGATCGATAAAATGAAGATCCATATTGTTGGGAGCAAAAGGCTGACTCTGTAAACCTCTCAGAAAGGGCTGTAAAGCACTGTGAAGCAGTATATAAGTACTATTGCTATCAGCCAAGAGCTGCCATCTGCTAAGAAAGACCTGTCAAACTGATGGCCTGCAGGCCAGATGCATCACACACAGGCCATGCCTACCTCAGCTCTGCCAAGGAAAAATAACATTGCGATACATTTCGAGATGCCACGTGACACAATTGAGTTTGATACCCGTGAATGAAGACTTCTCTCCCACGGCTTCTCTGCTACAGTCCTATCAAAGGATTGGCTTTCTGGCTATATCTAAGGGGCGTGCACAAGTGCACCATTGTGCCTCCCGTCCCTGTCCTATTGTCCCCATTTATTCGTACCTATTTCCTGTATTCTTACTCATGTTTATACTTATACCTATTGTAAGCGATTGACAAATCTAATAAATAAAATAAAGATGGATATTGAAGATGCCAATTTCCATCTGTTGCTTGTCTGTCCCTTTAAGTGCCACTCAAATGGGCAGCGATATGTACAGAGGATGCAGCATTATGATTTTTTTTTTTACTGGAGATAGTGTCTACAATAATACATTCCTTATGGTTGGGTATATTAGCACGTACTGAGAATAAACATTGATCATTAGTTTTCATGAGCAGAAAGGACTGTTCCTCAGTGTCTCTTTGCTTTATCTGGTAGGACTTTGGCGTGAACATTTTTACCAACACCAGGCTATACATCCCACGTCACTGCGATTTCATCGGTAAGAACTGGAATGGGGAAAAAGTGATAAGGAAAAGTATCTTTTATAATCGAGCTACTTCCAAGATTGAGTGCTGGAACTCTTTCATGGATGGAGACCCTGATATCTGAGATTTGATCCCAAATTCCTCTTTCCACAATGGCTGAGGGAGTTCCTTTGCTACAGAAATTGAGTATGTCTAGTCTAATGAAAAGAAGAACTAGGGTTGACATGATAGCAGTCTTTCAATATTTGAGGGGTGGCCAAGTGTGAGGTCAAACTATTCTCCAAAGCATTTGAGACCAGGACAAGAACCAATGGTTGAAAACTAATCAAGGAGAGGACCAACCTAGAAATAAGGAGCCCTTTTCCAACAGTTAAAACAACTAACCAGTGGAACCGCTTCAGAAGTTGTGGGTTCTCCATCATTGGAGACTTTTAAGAAGAGATTGGCCAACCACTTGTCTCAAATGGTACAGGATCTTCTTCTTGAGCAGCGAGTAGACAACCTCCAAGATCCCTTCCAGTTTTGTTGTTTCATTTTTCTGTACCCTAGAATCCATATGATCTACACCATGTCATTGTTACAAATGATGTCACATGTGAGCAATGCCCCAAAATCCTTGACCTGAACTCTCTTAAGCAATTGAGAAGAGCCACGGTGGTGCAGTGATTAGAATGCAGTATTGCAGGCTAATTCTGCCGACTGCCAGCAGTTCAAATGTCATCAGGCTCAAGGCTGACTCAGCCTTCCATCCTTCCAAGGTCGGCAAAATGAAGACCCAGATTGATGGGGGCAATATGCTGACTCTGTAAACCACTTAGAGTGGACTGTAAAGCACTGTAAAGGGGTATATAAGTAAGTGCTACTGCTATTCCTGACTTGTTGAGGACTCAAATCCTGACTTGTACAGAGACATGTATAGAGGGCAGCGGCAGAAACCAAAACTATGAAGCAGTAGATTCTCCTTCTATTGAAGCATCAATAGGCTAAAAAAGCCCACCATTAAGCAAAGCACAATTCACACGGTTAATGTTAAGACACCCCCCTCCTCCAGTAAAAAGATATTTGAGGAAAAGGTGTTTTTTTAAAAAAAGTCAGGATGACAGCCAGACCTGTGTGTGTGAGAAGCCTGCCCCTTTTTTATGTCTGTCAATATAAAGAGGTGTGACTTTGATCACCCAATTGAAGCTACCATCTTGTCAGAAACTTAGTTCCTCCCACCCACCCCTCGCATCACATTAGGTGTTGAGGTTAAGTGGGGGGAGGAATTGAGGGGTTGATATTAAATGGAATGGGATGGAGTAGAACAGAACAGAATAGAATACTTCATTTGGCCAAGTATGATTAGACACACAAGGAATTTGTCTCCGGTATAAAAGCTCTCAATGTACATGCAAAGCAAGAGCAATAATAATCATATGTAAAAAGGTTGAATTATGTCAACTGGACCAAAGTTTACTAAACTGAGATGTTTCATTACTCATCCAAGTTTAACCCTTTCTGTCAAAAGAAAATGTTTGAGTTACGCATAGAGTCAAAGAGCAATTGAGTAGGACTTTGGTCCAGTTTGCCATGATTTAACCTTTTTACATACTTTTGCCCTGGGTAATTGAGTCTTCATTTACATAATAATCTCAATATGTTGCCAATAAGAACGGGCAGTAGAAAAGATGAAAAGGATAATAATAATACCACAGCCATACAACAAGAGTGAATATACTTAGACATCGCACAACACTGTTTTAATTGAAGGGTTGATAGCAGCCATCACAAAGAAGGTGGAGTTTACAGGGGAATCTAACAGGTGATGTTTGAACTCTGGTACAGAGTTCCAAGAAGCAAAGAAAGTGAAAAGGTTGAGGCTTCCAGTGGTGAAATTAGGACATCGTTCCCCTGTTGTCCAACTGTCTGGAAGCCTTCAGTCATCCGCTATGAATTTAAGACCAAAACTGGAAGTGGGAGGGGAGGGACTAGTATCCTTTGAGTATAACTCATCAAATGGCTTTCTCTCTGTGTTACAGCGATGCCATTGAGTTTTGACGGTTTACCAGCACCTGGATACCCTCCTGTTCGTCACGGTTTCGCTATTCCAGGAGCTAGCATTGTGCCAATCCCTGGAGTCTCCTTTAGTGTTGGTGCTGCTCTTCCAAGGTTTCCCATACCTCAGTTTGAGGCTGCCCCTAAAAGGACACCCCGGCGCTTGTTTCCTGAAACGTGGATATGGGACCTGGTTATTATAAAGTAAGTGGATGGCACAGCCTAAGAGATCCTCCTGGAGACCAATTACTACAACCTAGGAGGTCTTCTAGGTATGGAGAGCTATAGCTCCCCCTTCCCATCATCCCCAATGGCAAGTTTGAGCTGGCTTGGCTGAGCATGAAGGCAGTCACAATCCAATATTTCTGGAAGCCATCAGGAGAAGGCAGCTGCACCTGAATTTTCATCCACATGACAATGAGGAAGCTGCAAAGGTCGTAACTTTGAGAAATGGTCATAAGCCATGTTTTTCAGTGCCTTTGTAACTTTGAATGGTCACTATGCGAAGTGTTGTAAGTTGAGGACCACCGGTATTTTGTGTAGACATCTGATTCATTGGGGTGTTTTGCACAACTGCTCCAGGACTAAGCAATCTTTTATGCTGTTCCCCCCACCCCCCAAAATGTATGGTTAGTGCTAAAGATATATTCCTAGTTGAACCTGGAATTATGGTCATAATTCATTGCAGTTGTAAATTGAGGCACAGTGACCTGGCCCTGATTTTTTTTTTGCCATGGTCATTAAACAAATACCATGGTTGTTAAGCAAATCCTTTTTTTCCCTAATGGGGGTTGCTTGCTGGAGATCAGAACTAACTGCCAGAAATCAACAAACCTGTAGTGGACTGCTTCTCTCACTTTCTATTCTCTTGTGTCCTTCAGTGGTTCTCAAGGAAATAGCCATTCTCAACTCCATAGTTCTAGTAGAAAGAGTGATGTATCTGAAGAACCCAAAGAGATTGCTCTTCCTGTGACCATCCCGGACACCATCACTGAATGGAAAGCTGGAGCTTTCTGTCTTTCAGCAGATGCAGGCTTTGGCCTGGCCCAGCCCACTTTTCTGAAGGCCTTCCAGCCGTTCTTCATTGAACTCACCTTGCCATACTCCGTGGTGCGAGGAGAAGCCTTCCCACTCAAAGCCACCGTCTTCTCCTACCAGACTCACTGTATCCGGGTAAGAAGCACTTTACGGCTGCTATGGGACCTTCCCTTTGTATTCTTGGAATTGCTTGGTCCTCTTTCTCTGCCCAAGTCTGTTTGCTCCTATTCAGAATAACAGAATAACAGAACTGGAAGAGACCTTGGTGGCATTCTAGGCCCACCCCGCTGTTCTGTCCTCAATACACATTAGTCTGTGTGCAGCTAGACATGCAGTTAAACTCATCTATCTGCCAATAAAACAGACCATGTCCGTAGATATGAATGCTTCATTGAAAGACCAGGATATGGTGAAACTCGGGAAAATAGGAATACATATAATGGGAACCAAATACAAGATAGGGAGTATTGAGTTACTGCTGAACATAACAATAAATACAAGTAATTTAATCTCACCAACAATGCTGTGTGTAGGATGTGGGTTTGTCCTTGGATGACCATGTGCCACAGATTAAGATGGATTCTTCTTTGTGCTTCTGCCTTCTTCAAATGCTAAAGGAAATGGAGTCTGGCTTTATAGTGTGCCCTTGAGAGTGAAGGCTGATGGTTAAAGAGGTTAGAGCAGCTTCAAACAATATAATTGGTCATTGTCTCTCCGGACGCTAGATGGGGCTAGAGAGCAACAACAGTATATAAAAGTTATATGCTGGGGCATTTCAACCCCTCTTCTAGCAGGAACCTATATCATTCTGGACCAGGGGTGGCAAGCTCGTGTCATCACGGCATCATCACATGATGCATCGGGACGTTTTTCCCCTTCACTAAACCAGATGGAGGCAGGGCCAGCACGTGACATATCCAGCCCGCGGGTCTCAAGTTTGACACCCGTTTTGGACAAATGGCTATCCAATCTTTTTTTAAAAATATCCAGTGATGGAGCACCCACAATTTCTGGAGGCAGGCTATTCCATTGATTGTTCTCATTCTCAGGCATTGCTCCTTGATTAGTTTCCATCCATTACTTCTTGTTCTGCCTTCAGGTACTTAATTCTTAACTATCCATTGTTTGCATTCAAGGTCTCAAAACCACCTGAAATTATCCTGCCCCAATTTGCAAAAAAAACCCACTACCTGCGGTCCCATTTTTGCTAGAGAACTGGCTTTCAATACCGTTTTTCCTTTAGTACATTATTTCAAGCTTGGTGATTTTGTTTGGACTTCAACTTCCAGAATTCCCCAGCTAGCAAACTGAAGTCCACTCAATATAAAGTTGCTGAGTTTGAAAACATTACTCTATTGATGCTTCTCTATTGAATAATGCATCCATGAAAGTAATAAGTGTATAGGGGGAAATGAACTAGAACTAACAGAGGGAGTGTAGGTAAAAATGAGCAAAAAATGTACCCAAAAGATTGTGGTTGGTTTCACCGTTAGCCAGAATGGGGTTGATCCCCCTTTTTGAGTTCTTTAATTGCTCATTTTTACCAAGAATAGCAAAGAGAAGCTTCTTGGATTCCTACTTCAAGCACTAGAATAACTGTGCTTTGTATCTACTATGATGTCAAGCCCTGGGACCTAATGCTACATTCTTTATCTTTTGCAACAAAATAGTTGGACCAGCCTGGCTATTTTCTTCCTCATACATTCATGCCTACAATATGGAAGTATGATTAACTTTTCATTCAAACAGTTCCAAAGGATAATTTATTCGAAAAGACTATGAGATGGTGCATATGGAGGGAGAGTTAGGGAGGTGAGTTATAGTGATGTAGCAGTTTCCCAGGAAGGAGGGGCACATTCTAGAAAGTGAGGCGGGGGATGAGGCACCACAGCTTGTAGCGGGATAGGAGACAGAAATTTTGGATAGCCACTCCCTAGAATCTGCCAGGATATACCTGCTAGACTGGAAATGATAAGGTTTAATCTGGCAAGATTCTGTCTATTGTGTATAAGCAGAGAAAGACCTGAACTCTGGCTGAATTTTTCTTGAGCTTAGCCTGACAAAGATACAGACATAGGTAAAGATGGAACCTTTCAAAGCATATAGTCTAGTTTCTAGGAGAATAAAAGAGTTTTGAACAGGCTGTCCATTATCCTTTTCATTCATTCATTCATTCATTCATTCATTCATATATGTGTATGTGTGTGTGTGTATGTGCATAGGGAAGATCGAGGCATAAAAATCCAATAAACAAATATTCAAACACTACCACAGGTGTTAAAAACTTAACCAATCAATAAAAGCAAAAGTGGGGGAGAAGAATATTCGCCTAATCATAGTATGACCATTGTGTAGGCTCCCCATGGGATCCCCAATGTTGCTGAAGACACCATCTTTTGAGGGCTTTTTGAAAGGCTCAGCCTCACGGGAAATGATTATGAGTTTTTCTCTGCAGTGTGTTGGGGATGTATAGCTTTCCCTTTGAACTATTTTTTTTTTCCAAATGGACAGGTCAGAATATCTCTGACTCCTTCTGCTGACTTTGAGGCATCTCCTATGGAGAAGGAGGAGGATTCCTATTGTATCTGTGCAAACGGAAGAAAAACGGTGTCATGGTTGATGACTCCTAAAATTCTAGGTAAGTGGGAACTCTAATAGTAGAGCCGTTACTTAGAAGATGACCTTTTCCCGCCATGTATAAAGTAAATCAAGGAGCAGAGTTTTAATTTCCTCCTAAGATTGTAATGTATGTAAGAAAGATCTTCTGGCACATGCATATATGCCGGGCAGCTGGTCTTCATGTGTGCGGGAGTGCTGGAAACCAGAAGTGCAGCTCCCCGGCATACATACACAACACGGCCAGCTGATCTTCATGTGCACGTGCGCATTAGTAACCGGAAGACCAAGTGGTCAGCACTCATGTGCACGCCAGGAAGCTGAGCTTCCAGTTTCCCATGCACATATGTATGCGTGGTTGTATTTTGGCACTTGGTGCCTTTTCGGCTTGCACCCATTCCTCTTTTGGCACTTGGTTCCGAAAAGCTTAACCACCACTGCTATAGAGAGTTTATTTATTTTATTTATTTATTAAATAATTTTATATACCGCCCTTCTCCCGAAGGGCTCAGAGCGGTGAACAGCCAACTAAAATATATATAAATTACAAATATAAATACAATTAAAAAAGAATTAAATTATAGGCTGCCATTTAAAAATTTAAAACCCCCAATTAAAATAACCTAAAATTTTCATATCCCAACCAATCAAATCTAAAACCCCTTATTTAAAATCCCATTTGAAGTCAGCTCAGGCCGGCCTGCTCAAAGAGCCAGGTTTTCAGATCACGTCTGAACGCCCTCAGGTCAGTGGTTGTTCGTAGCCCCGTGGGCAGCCCATTCCAAAGGGTGCGTGCCCCCACAGAGAAGGCCCTATTCCTCAGGGTCACCAGGCGGCACATAGATGCCGTCAGGACCCTAAGGAGACCCTCTCTGTGGGAGCGCACCGGTCGGTGGGAGACTACTGGCAGAATGCGATCTTGTAAATATCCTGGTCCGATGCCATAGAGTGCTTTAAAGGCCAAAACCAACACTTTAAAGCGAACCCGGAAGGCTACCGGCAACCAATGCAGCTCGCACAGGAGAGGCGTCACATGGGAATATCTCGATGCCCCAATAACCCACCCGCGTGGCCGTATTTTGTACCAGTTGGAGCCTCCGGGTGCTCCCCGCAGGGAGCCCCATGTAGAGGGTATTACAGTAGTCCGGGCGGGAGGTGACCAGGGCATGAGTGACCGTGCGTAAGGCGTCCCGATCAAGAAAGGGCCGCATCTGGCGTATCAGGCGAACCTGATTTCTTCTGATCCTCTTGCATCTCCCCACTATCCAGCTGCAGGGTCTATTGTCCCTTACCTGACCATTCCCCTTGGCAGGTTCTCTTTGCCCAATCTTTTCTTGGTCCTTTCTACATATCATTATTATATCATCACAATAGTGCTTTACAGCCCTCTGTAAGTGGCTTACAGAGTAAGCATGTTGCCCCCAACAATTTTGGGTCCTCATTTTACCCATCTCGGAAGGATGGAAGGCTGAATCAACCTTGACCTCATCCTTTAATGATTTCAATAACTGGGCAACTGAATGGAGCTGAGTGTTTACTGGATGGATGCCCTTCCTGTCTCCAATGTGGAGTTTTTTCAGCAGATACATTCTCACTGTGCCCAGAGAGAGAAATATCTCTCTCTACCTAGGTTCAAACTCACAGCCTCCTGATTGTGAGGTGAGAGCTCCACCTCTAGGCCACTGCACTACTTACATACCATTACTACATAAAAGTAGCGTATTGTAATGAGGTGAGCCGTTTCTGTTCCAGGGAAGATAAACCTCACAGCAAGTGCAGAGGCCGTGACCTCAAATCAGCTCTGTGGGAATGAACTAGTGGAGGTGCCCACCATTGGAAACAAAGACGTCGTGATCAAGTCATTATTAGTTGAGGTATGTGGGATGCTTTAAACCCAGGTTGAGTAATGAGGGGATACAGAAGTCTGGGTAAAGCGATGGTGCATATTTGTGTTAAATGTCAGAGATGATTCTGAGGAAAATGCCAACAGCCAGCAATTTATCCCATAGTAGAGTTTTCCAGGTCAAGAAAAATGCTGTGAGATCATCTATCTGAGCTTTGGAGTGTTGCTCCTTGGGAGAAGTCTGGCAAGATCTGAAGGGATCTTGTTAGTGGACCTGTTTATCCTTTTTTCCCCCATTTTCGCTTTCTTCTCCTTTGGATTACACATTTTACAATAGAAAACATGGCTACTATAAGGCATGAATTACTACAACAAAAGGGGGATCTTTTTAGAAAGCCAGCAAATGATAGAAAAGGGGATTAGTCAAGACTTTACATAAAAAGGGTTTTAATGACACTGACATCCCCATATTTTGCTGAAGACGTTACCTAGCCTAATAATGAAAAGTTCGGAAACCAACCCACAAGCTCGGAGAACGAACCTTCACACTCAAAAATTACCTTGTTAGGAAACAACACAAAGCAGTTCTGTGTTATCTATCCAGTGATATGAATTCTAACAGATAACATATAATCAGAGCTGGAAGGGACCTTGTAGGTCATCTAGTCCAACCTCCCACCCCCCGCACAAGTAGGAGACCCTACACCATTTCTAACAAATGGCAGTCCAATCTCTTCTTGAAAGTCTCAAGTGAGTCCCACAACTTCCAAGGGCAAGCTGTTCCATTGGTTGATTGTTCTCACTGTCAGAAAGTTTATCCTTATTTCCAGGTTGAATTTCCTTCAGTTTCCATCTATTATTCCTTGTCTGGCCTTCGGGCGCCTTGGAAAAGAGCTTGACCCCGCCCCCTCCTCTCTGTGGTAGCCCCTCAAATACTGGAACATTGCTATCATGTCTCCTTTGGTCCTTCTCTTCACTAGACAAGCCAGCCTGTAACTGTTCTTCATGTGTTTTAGTCTCCAGTCCCCTAATAATCCTGGTTGCTCTTCTCTGTACTTTTTCTAAAGTCTCAACATTTTTATAGTGTGGTGACCAAAACAGGATGCAATACTCTAGATGTGGTCTTACTAAGGCTTTATAGAATGATATTTATACCTCACTTGATCTTGATTGTACCTCTGATAATGCAACTTAGGATTGCATTAGCTTTTTTGGCTGCTGTTGCACACTGCTGGCTTATATTTAGCTGGTTATCCACTAAGACTCTAAGATCCCTCTCATAGTTACTGCTATTAAGCCTGGTTTCACCCAGTCTATATGTGTATTTTGGTTTTACTTGCCGAAGTGTAGGACTTTACTTTTCTCTACATTGAATTTCATTTTGTTAGATATGGCCCAGTGTTCTAATCTGTCAAGATCCATCTGGATCTTGAGCCAATCTTCTTGGGTGTTAGCTATTCCTGTCAGCTTAATATCATCTGCAAATTTGGTAAGTTCCCCTTCTATTCCCTCATCTAAGTCGTTAATGAAGATATTGAAGAGTACTGGGCCTAAGACGGAACTTTGTGGCATCCCACTGCTTCCTTCCCTCCATGTAGACTTAAACCCATTAAGGACTACTCATTGAGTATGGAGTGTCAGCCAGTTGCAAATCCATCTGGTGGTCACAGAATAAAGTAGAGCAGAGCAGAGCAGAGCAGAGCAGAGCAGAATAGAACAGAACAGAACAGAATACAATTCTTTATTGGCCACGTGTGGTTGGAAACACAAGGAATTTGTCTTGGTGCAAATACTCTCAGTATACATAAAATAAAAAATACATTCATCAAGACTCTTAAGGTACAACACTTAATGATAGCCATAGGGTATAATAAGCAATCAAATCATACTAGGAAACAGTCAATATAAATCGTAAGGATACAAGCAACAAAGTTACAGTCATACAGTCACAAGTGAGAGGGGATGGGTGATAAGAAGTGATGAGAAGATTAATAGTAATAGTAGTGCAGACTTTGAAATAGTTGAACAGTGTTGAGGGAATTATTTGTTTAGCAGAGTGATGGCTTTCAGGAAAAAAGTATTCTTGTGTCTAGTGGCTCTGGTGTGCAGTGTTCTATAGTGTCATTTTGAGGGTAGGAGATGAAACAGCTTATGTCCGGGATGTGAGGGGTCTGTAATATTTTCAGAGCCCTCTTTTTGACTCATGCAGTATACAGGTCCTCGATTGAAGGCAGGTTGGTAGCAATTGTTTTTTCTGCAGTGCTAATTATCCTCTGCAGTCTGTGTCAGTCCTGTTGGGTTGCAGAACCAAACCAGACAATTATAGAGGTGCAGATGACAGACTCAATAATTCCTCTGTAGAACTGTATCAGCAGCTCCTGGGGCAGTTGGAGCTTTCTGAGTTGGTGCAGGAAGAACATTCTTTGTTGTGCTTTTTTGATGACGTTTTTCAGGTTAGGTGCCCATTTTAGGTCATGTGATATAGTAGAACTTAGAAATTTGAAGGTCTCTACTGTTGATATTGTGTTGTCTAGTATTGTAAGAGGTAGTAGTATGGGAGGGTTTCTTCTAAAGTCTACCACCAGTTCTACGGTTTTGTGTGTATTCAGTTTCAGATTGTTCCAGTTACACCATGAGGCAAGTTGTATAACCTCCTGTCTGTATGCAGATTCATCACTGCCTCGAATGAGACCAATCACTGTTGTGTCATCAGCAAACTTCAGTATTTTAACAGATGGATCGTTTGAGATGTAGTCATTGGTATATAGGGAGAAGGGAAGTGGAGAAAGCACACAGCCTTGGAGGGGCCCTGTGCTAATTGTATAGGCATCAGATGTGATTCTGCCTAGCTTCACCTGCTACTTCCTGTCTGTTAGGAAGCTTATGATCCACTTACAAGTGTAAGTGCTACTTGGTTTACTTTACTTAGAAGAATGTCTGGAATGATGGTATTGAATGCTGAACAGAAGTCTACAAAGAGGACCCTTGCATAGGTATTTGAAGATTCAAGATGTTGTAAAATGTAATGCAGAGCCATATTAACAGCATCATGTGTCAATCTATTTGCTTGGTATACAAACTGCATGAGATCTAACAGCGGATCTGTGATGGTTTTCAGGTGGGATAGCACAAGCCTTTCAAAGATTTTCATAACTACAGATGTTAGAACAACTGGTCTGTAGTCATTCAGTTCCTTAATGGAGGGCTTCTTTGGCACTGGCATGATAGTAGAGCGTTTGAAGCAGGAAGGAACATGGCACATCTCTAGTGATCTATTGAAGATTTGGATGAAGATTGGGGCCAATTAGTCAGCACAGACTTTTAAGCAAGAAAGAGTTATCTTGTCTGGCCCTGCTGCTTTTCCTGGCTTTTGTCTATGAAATAGATCTTGATTTGATTTGATTTTGATTTATTTGATTTGTCAATTGCTTGCAAGATAATAGGTATAAGTATAAATATAGTTATGAATACATGAAATGGATACATATAAGAAAAATAAAAGAAACAATAGGACAGGGATGGTAGGCACATTGGTGCGCTTATGCATGCCCCCTACAGACCTCTTAGGAAAGGGGTGAGGTCAATAGTAGACAGTCTAAGGTTAAAGTTTTTGCGGTTTGGGGAAGAAACCACAGAGTCAGGTAGAGTATTCCAGACATTGACCACTCTGTTGCTGAAGTCGTACTTCCTGCAATCAAGTTTGGAGTGGTTAACCTTGAGTTTGTATCTATTGTGTGCTCTTGTATTGTTATGGTTGAAGCTGAAGTATTCATTGACAGGTAGGACATTGCAATGTATGATTTTATATACTATACTTAGATTGGACTGAAGACAGTGTAGTTCTAGGTTTTCTAGGTCTAGAACCTCAAGTCTAGTGGCATAAGGTATTCTGCAACGAGTAGAGGAGTGTAAACTCTTCTTGTGAAATATTTTTGGACTTTCTCAACTGTGTTAATATCAGATACAGTACGTAATGTGGGTTCCAGACTGATGAGCTGTATTCGAATATTGGTCTAGCAAATGTTTTGTATGCTCTAGTTAGTAGTGTGATATTACCAGAGAAAAAGCTACGTAAGGTTAGGTTAACAACTCTTAATGCCTTCTTAGCTATGTAGTTAGTGGGCTCTAGCACTTAGATCATTAGAGATAAGTATTCCAAGGTCCTTGACAGAGTTTGGATCATCAACAAGGTCTTGCCTATTCAGTTTATATTTTATTTTCTGATTTTCTTTGCCAATATGTAAGACAGAGCATTGGTTTGTTGAGATTTGAAGTTGCCATTTGTTTGACCGTTCTGATACATAGTCGAGGTTTTTTTGAAGGGCAGCAATATTGTCTGTGGTGTTGAATATCTTTACATCATCAGCAAAGAGAATACTGTTGCTCTTAATATGATCACAGAGGTCATTTATGTAGAGTAGGAAGAGAGTTGGTCCTAGAATACTGCCTTGGGAACATCACTGTTGACAGGTACAGAATTTGATAGGATGCTCCCAATTTTGACAATTTGTTGTCTGTTTGACAGGAATGCTTCTATCCAATTGTGCAGTTGTCCAGAGATACCCTAAGATTTTAGTTTTAGGAATAGTTTGTCATGTACCACTGAATCAAAGGCTTTACAGAAGTCTGTGTAGATTGCGTCTATTGCTTTGCCCTGATCGAGTTGTGTAGTACATATGTTTTTGCAGTATAAGAGTTGCAGATTACAGGATAGTTTTTTTCTGAAACCAAATTGCTTATTAGAGAGTAGGTTGTTTGTCTCTAAGTGGAGGATAATGGATTGGTTAATAATTGATTCCATGACTTTACAGGTGACGCAGCATAAAGAGATTGGTCTGTAATTTTCAACTAGGCCGGGGTCTCCCTTTTTGAATTTGGGGATGACCGTGGCTTGTGACCATAGTTTTGGCAAGAAGCTGGTCCTGAAAGATTTTTCAAAGATTATGCTTAGAGGTTCGGCTATGGCAGTGGATAGCTTTTTTAAGAAGTAGGCACATATTCCGTCTGGTCCAATAGATTGTGTAGTGCTTTTTCAACATTGTCTTCTGTAAAATTGATATGTATTAGATCATTGTAGTTGTCTGTGGTTTAACTAGGAAATACTGGGCATGATCCATTGCTGTTTACAAATACTGAGCCAAAGAATGTGTTAAAGAGGTTGGCTTTAATGGTGTCATCGTTGCCGTCTTTATCATTAGGTCCTTTCAGGGGTGGGATGGACCTTGAGTCTTTTAGTTTGTTGTTTACAAAATTGTAGAAAGCGCTGGTGGAATTGGTGCGTAGAAGATTTTCCTCTTGTTTAATGTGATAATTAGTGCATTCAGTCTTTATCCGGTGGCATAAATTTTTGTATCGGCTTTTGAAGCTGGCAAAGTGACCAGATTTGTTTTTCTGCCAAAGTGATTTCTTTTTGTATTGAAGTTTCCTTATTGTTATGGGTAATCTGTTTTTTTCTGGTTTTGGGAGTTGTTATTGGTACATATAGATTGATGACTCTTTTGACTTCAAGTAGAAATATGTTGTATTGGTCTTCAACAGTATTGCATCCAGTGAATAGAAATTGCCAAACAAGGGATGAGAGATCATTGTTTATAAGATCATAGTTGCCTTTTTTGAAGTTATAATTGGGGATCACGTCGTGATGATTTTTGTGTGGACATACGTTTTGACAAAAGTCAATCATGTTGTAGTCACTGTTGGAAAAGGGTTCTTTAATTTGTATTCTGTAAATTGAATTCAAACTATTGCAGAAGATGAGATCGAGGCAGTTGTTAAGTCTTGCACTTCTTTTTCTGTGATCACCAGAGGTTGTGAACCCAATGGGTTGGGGCCAGTTGTAGGAGGCTTGGCTGTTGTTGGTGTGTTTGAGATGGGGGTTGTAGAGTTAGGTGGCTGTAGTTTCCTTTCAAACCTGCAATAAAACATATTCAGGTCATTTGCTAGTTGTTGATTTCCTTCTGCCTGGAAAGGAGGTTTGCTGTAGCCAGTGATGTTTTTAAGAGTTTTCCCCATATTTGCTGGTTTATTTGTTAGAACTGATTCCTTAACTTTTCAGATTAGCTTCTTTTTGCTGCTCTGATGTCTCTTGTTAATATGTTTCTGGCCTGATTTTATAGCATTCTGTCATCTTTTCTATAGGCTTCCTCTTTGGAATGACGTAGCTGCTTAATTTTAGCTGTGAACCAAGGTTTATTGTTACTATATATGTGGTGCTATCTATCCCACTTTTTCTAGCTTACCAAGAAGTAAGTTGTTGTCTACTTTACCGAATGTCTTGCTGAAATCTAAGTATATTATTTCCACAGTATTTCACTGGTCTATTAATTTAGTCACTATGTTCAAGAATGAAATAAGATTGGTTTTGGCATGACGTTTTTAACAAACCCATGCTGACTGCTAGTTATTATTTTACTTGTTTCTAGATGTTGGAAGATCTGTTTTTTGATTATCTTTTCCAGTATCTTCTCAGGTATTGATGTTAGGCTGAGTTGTCCTGTAGTTTCCTGGGTCAGTTTTTTCCCCTTTTTTTGAAGATAGGAACCACAGCAGCTCTTTTCTAGTCCTCTGGTAGTTCCCCTGTGAACCAGGATTTTTGAAAGATATGGTGCAGTGGTTCTGAGATGACCTCTGCCAGTTCTTTTCAAACTCTGGGATGTAATCCGTCAGGCCCTGGTGATTTGTGTTCATCAAGATCAGACAGGTGTTCTCTTTTTCTAAATGCTCCTCTGGATGGTTCACCTCTTGTTACTTGTTTCAACTGCATTTCTTCTTGGTGCTCATCTACTAACTCCCATATTATGTCTACAGCGATTTTACTACATGACTCTTAACACTCCTGTTCACCTCTCCCTTTTTTTCCTTCCCTTTCTGTTCCGGTGAAGCCTGAAGGGATCGAGAAAGAAGTGGTGTTCAACTCTCTTCTCTGTGCATCTGGTACGTTGCCCTTGCAGACACAGATCTTAATTTGCTCTAAATGCTCTTTTAAAAAAGAAGATCACCACCTCCCAAACCCAGGCATTCATGAAAGCCTAGAGGACAGGAAAGAGTGGGGAGAAAGGATATAAACATTGGATAGGGTCTCTTGAACAATTTGATTCCTGCTGAAATCGTTACTGCAGCTCAGTCTTCTAAGCAGAACTTGCACCAAGAGACCAGTTAGAACAGCAGTGCCACCTGCACCATGATCAAAGTTCTGCTTCTCTTTTATAGGAGAACCTGAGTCCAAATCTTTTCCTCTGACGTTACCGGAGAATGTTGTAGAAGGCTCAGCCAGGGCCTCATTTTGTGTGCTGGGTAAGTGAGATACCGTCTTACTCATTTTAGAAATTAATTCTGTTCTTGGACACTCCCACATAAGGTCCTTGGGTCAATCTGGAAGCCATTCCAATAGCATGTACAAGTAGTCCTTAACTTACCACAGTTTGTTTAGTGACGTTCGAAGTTACAACAGCACTGAAAAAAGTGAGTTATGACCCCCTTTCACACTTACTGCACTACCATTATAGCATCCCTGTGGTCACGCAATCAAAATTCAAATGCTTGGCAACTGACTCATATTTATGATGGTTGCAGTGTTCCAGGGTCATGTGGTCACCTTTTGCGACCTTCTGACAAGCAAAATCAGTGGGGAAGCGAGATTCACCTAACAACTTGGTTACTAACTTAACAACTGCAGCAATTAACTTTACAATTGTGGCAACCAACTGTCTCACATAGCAATGGAAATTTTGGGCTCAATTGTGGTCATAAGCTGAGGATTATCTGTATGGTCCATGGTTGATGCCTGGGCTGGGTGCTTTCTAAGCCAATCCCTGGCACTGATTCACTTAACAATTGTGGCAAGAAAGGTAATAAAATGGGGGGGAATTCACTTAACTATCTTGCTCAGCAACAGAAACATTGGGCTCAATTATATAAAACTACTTGTATTCCAGCATGTTGGATAATTGCTGCAGTTGGCAGTTTTGGGGCATTAAGTTAAATGTTAGGACCTGCCTCAGCTACCTCTTCTGGAAAGCATGACTCTTGAAACATTATTGTCATTTCAAAAGGAACATTTACAAAGAGAAAGTGATTGCAAAGAAATCAGGCAGAATCTGAAGTTCCCACACAAAGTGTTAATTTATTCTTCCCATTCAAACCCCACCCCAATGGCCCCCATTCCAAAATAGCTAATATAGTACAGCAAAGATGTTTTGAGAACTCCGAGGCGTTAGGTTGATAACGGTTCATCCTCAGAATGCCGTGACTTTGGTAACAGGCTAGAGCTGGCTGGGAGGAATCCATCATGTTGACTTGGTCCTTCTCCCTATATCCCGCATGGTTACAGCAGAAGTGAAAGCATGCAAAGTATCTTGCCTCAGGTGGCAACCCTCTCCCCCTTGGATTGGCAGCGTTCTGGCAGGGACCTGACACTAAGGCTGGGAGAAAATTGGGTAGATTTCTCTGGAAATTCAAACAGTGGCATCTTTTGAGGGGGGAATCAAAGTTGGCAAGATCCTCTTTATCATATGTCCTTTTCTTTCCCTTTCTCAGGAGACATTTTAGGAGGAGCGATAAAGAACCTCAATCAGCATCTCAAGATGCCCTACGGCTGTGGGGAGCAGAACATGGCCCTCTTTGCCCCCAATATCTACATCCTGAACTATCTCAATAAGACTGGACAACTGACACAGGAGATCAAATCCAAGGCCGTCGGATACTTAGAGGCAGGTGAGAAGCACCCCACAGGAATTCTCCTCTCATTCTTTCCCTACTGCAGTTGGGAACTTTCAAAGGCTCCATCGACAGATCGGTCACTGGTATTGATAAAGGAGGTTGTAAATTAAACAGATAAGGTTGACTAAGACACTTGGAACCTTTCCAGATGTTAAGTAATATAGAGAAACAGTTTGGTGTACACTGACCTAGAAACCAGGAGACTGTAGATTTTAGTACTGCCTGAGTATAAAAAAATGACTGAGTGATGTTGGGTTAGTCACTCTCCCTTGACTCAACTCACTTCAAAAGATTTGTTGGGGAAAATAGAAAAGTGGTATGGGGAAGATAAAACGAAGGAATATCATGCATATTCTCCCTTTTGAATTTCTTATAAAAAGATAGTAAATGAGGGATTACAATCTAATAAATGAATAAAATAAAATATTGCTCAATGGCTTGCTGTTCTGGACAATCCAGTTAGCCTGCAATAGAAGAGAAGAGAATAACAGAATTAGAAGAGACCTTGGAGGTCTTCTAGTCCAACTCCTGGCTTAGGCAGGAAATCCTATACCATTTCAGACAAATGGTTATCCAATCTCTTCTTTAAAAATTCCAGTGTTGGAGAATTCACAACTTCTGGAGGCAAGTTGTTCCATTGATTAATTATTCTAAATGTCAGGAAATTTCTCTTTAGTTCTAGGTTGCTTCTCTCCTTGATTAGTTTCTATCCATTGCTTCTTGTCCTGCCTTCTTGTGCTTTGGAGAATAGGTTGAACCCCCTCTTCTTTGTGGCAGCCCCTGAGATATCGAAATACTATCAGATAACAGATAATCAGAGTTGGAAGGGATCTTGTAGGTCATCTAGTCCAACCCCCGCCCAAGTGGGAGACCCTATACCATTTCTGACAAATGGCAATCCAATCTCTTCTTGAAAGTCTCAAGTGATGGCACTCTCACAACTTCTGAGGGCAAGCTGTTCCATTGGTTGATTGTTCTCACTATCATGTCAACCCTAGTCCTTTTTTTCATTAAACTAGACATACCAAGTTTCAGCCATCATTCTTTCTATGTTTTAGCCTCAAGTTCCCTAATCATCTTTGTTATTCTTCTCTGCACGCTTTCTAGAGTCGCAACATTATTTTTATATTGTGGCAACAAAAACTGAATGCAGTATTCCAAGTGTGGCCTTACCAAGGCATTATAAACTGGTATTAACCCTTGATCTTGATTCTATCCCTGTTTATGTAGCCTAGAACTGTGTATACTGTATATGTACATTTTGTTTTTCTTGCCTAAATGAAGAACCTTACTTTTTTCACCACTGAATTTCATTTTGTTAGATAGCACCCACTGTTCCAAGTCTGTTGCGATCCTTCTGTATTCTTGAATCACAAATTAGAAGTAAATATTTCAGTTGGGTTGGAAATGCGCATCTGCTGAACTCGCCTCTAAATTTTCTCTTCCACTTCAGGCTATCAAAGGCAATTGAACTACAAGCATCGCGATGGTTCTTACAGCGCTTTTGGAAAACCTTACTTAGAGGAAGGGAACACTTGGTAAGATTTCTTTGTTCTTAAGGTCACGTTTCTCAAACTTTCTACAATGATGGACTAACCAAATCAACATTCAAACAATTCCAGAGCCATAAAGGAGAACATTTGTAGCTCAGGGTTGAAATGAGGGTCCATGGTGCTCTCTGAGCTTGGTTGTTTTCTTGCAGATATTTCATTACCTTAACAACGTAACATCATTAGTGCTGGTAAGGAGTGTGGTTTGCTGTCTGTTTATATTCTGGTCTCTTGCCTGTCTGTGTGGGTGGGGGCAGTCTTAGAATAGAATAAAATAGAATAGAATAGAATAGAATATCTTTATTGCCCAAGTGGGATTGGACACACAAGGAATTTGTCTTGGTGTAAATACTCTCAGTATACATAAAGAAAAGGTACATTCGTTAAGAATCAAGAATCATAATGATAGTCATAGGGTACAATCAACAATCAAATCATACTAGGAAACAGTCAATATAAATCGTAAGGAAACAGTCAATATAAATCCTAAGAATACAAAAAACACAGTTACAGTCCTACAATCACAAGTGGGAAGGGATGGGTGATAAGGAGTGATGAGAAGTTTAACAGTAATAGTAGTGTACACTTTGTAAATAGTTGAATAGTGTAGAGGGAATTATTTGTTTAGCAGAGTGATGGCTTTTGGAAAAAACTGTCCTTGTGTCTAGTTATTCTGGTGTGCAGTGCTCTATAGCATCGTCTTGAGGGAAGGACTTGAAACAGTTTATGTCCGGGATGTAAGGGGTCTGTAAGAGAGTCTTTGGTTGAGCTGTTTACTTGACCAAGTCCAAAAATGCCAGAGAATTTCTAGAAGCCTGGCCCTCAGACAAATGAACCATTAACAGACACATAGACATTAGCAACATCTATAGATTATGCAAAAGAGACAATCAACCAGCCCAAAAGCCTGGTGGCACCTCTCTCCACCAGTAATCAGCACTCAGATCAGCATAGATTAACTCCAAAGTCAACCTCAGACCAACAATCAAGTAAACTGCCAAACAGCCATCAGTACACAACCCAACCAAAGAATCTCTTAACACCACCCACAACCACAAGTCACCGGAATATAAGGTTGGTTCCCTTTAGTGTTTGGATGGGAGGCCACTAGGAAATCCCATGGCTTTAGGCTAAACTTGGAAGTTGAAACAGCATCCCAGAAGAAGGCAATGGGAAGACAGTGCCATATTGCTGCCAAGAACATCACACAGGCATATTCATGTGATCCCCAAGAGACACTTCCCCAATTTATTGAGGGATGTTTTTAAAAAGAGGATGCAATTTATATAGCAGGGAAATGGTCCATTCCTCCCTACCAAGGGCCCAGCACATGTGCAGGATTTTTATTTATTTATTTATTATTTATTTATTTACATATTTATATACCGCCCTTCTCCCGAAGAACTCAGGGCGGTGTACAGCCAACTATAAAACATTCCACATTATAAAAGTTAAAAGAAAATTAAACATCCTAAGGCTGCCTTTAAAATTTGTACCCAACCCCAATAAATTAATAAAAACCCCAAATATTAAAATCCCGAAATTTAAAACCCAAAATTTTAAAATTGCTCTAAAACTCCCATTTCAGTCCAGGCCGGCCTGCTCGAAGAGCCAAGTTTTCAGTGCACGTCTGAATGCTCTCAGGTCGGTGTTGTTATGTAGCTCCGAAGGCAGACCATTCCAGAGGGTGGGAGCCCCCACAGAGAAGGCCCTATTCCTTGGGGTCACCAGGTGGCACATAGGAGGCTCTATGTACCCCAAGGAGGCTCTCCCTGTGGGAGTGCACAGGTCGGTGGGAGACTACCGGCAGAACGCGGTCTTGCAGATAGCCTGGTCCAATGCCATGGATCGCTTTAAAGGTCAAAACCAGAACCTTAAAGCGAACCCGGAAGGCCACCGGCAACCAGTGCAGCTCGCACAGGAGAGGCGTCACATGGGAGTTTCTTGATGCCCCCATAACCACGCGCGGCTGCATTTTGCACCAGTTGAAGCCTCCGGGTGCTCCCCGCAGGGAGCCCCATGTAGAGAGTGTTACAATAGTCCAGGCGGGAGGTGACAAGGGCATGAGTGACCGTGCGTAAGGCATCCCGATCCAGAAAGGGCAGCAACTGTCGAATCAGGTGAACCTGATAAAAAGCCCCCCTGGAGATTGAAGAGAAACGTGGTATAAGCATACCAAGCGGGGGAATACTCGGGAATAGTTTTAAAGAAGTGAAGATAATTGCCTATATCTGTGCAACCACCACATTGCTGGTGAAAAAGGGGCTTTGACTTCCTACTTACAGCTGTCCTCCTAACTTTCTTGATACCTTCCTTCAATGGGTTCTTCAATCCCAAGATGGCCGAAGATCGTAGAAGCTTGGGAACTAGAAAAAGAAAAATGAGGTTTTCCTGTGCTCTGTGCTGTCTTTTAGGCTGACGGCTTTCGTGCTGAAATCTTTTGCTCGGGCGAGATCCATAATCTTTGTGGAAGACAAGCACATCAGCGATGCTCAGAACTCGCTGACACTGAGGCAGGAGAATACTGGATGTTTTCGGAGCGCTGGGTCTCTTTTTAACAATAACCTCAAGGTACAAGAAGGTGAAAGAAAACGGAGACGTGTCTTTGGAAATGAGAGTTGGGTATATTGGGATTACAGGTAGTCCTCGACTTATGACCAAAATTGGAGTCAGAATTTGGGACCCTAAATGATATAGTCTCTATGCAAGTCATCACATGGCCAACCTGATTTTACGACCATTTTTACAGCACTTGTTAAACGAATCACCATGGTTGTTAAGTGAATCTGGTTTCCCCAATTCACTTTTTTTGTCAAAAACTGGCCAGGAAGGTTGCAGATTGTGAACACAACAGGACTATGCAACTGTCATAAATGCAAGCCAGTTGCCAAGTGCCCAAATTGTGTTCATGGGATTTTCAGAGTGGCGTAAGAGTCGTACCTTTAAGGATGCATTGAAAGCTGGTTTATTCCAAGCCTGTTGTAACTTTGGACCGTCATTAAACAAATAAGCTCAAGAAAGAATGTGAATTGAAGATACAGGGAGATTAAGTTGGTTTGGCCACATAGAGAATGATTGGGAATTACTCTGGATTTCTAATCTGGAAGAAACTATGCGTTGTCTTTCTGTTTATGAACGACAACATTGACAAAACAGAAAAACTCATGAATATTCAGCAGTCAGGATTTAATGTTTTACATGAAAAACTGACTCAGTATCTTCAGTAGTGCCCAAGGGTGCTTTTTCAGGAGGGATTGAAGTTTCTTCTTTTTGTTTGAAGACACAGACATTTAGCTATGCACTTTGGGATGAACATCCTTCGAATGGTGTGGGAGTATGAATGGATTTCCAGAAAAATTGCAGAATACAGGAACCATTTATGCTTCAATTTGAGATGCAGACAGCACAGACTCATCCTCAACAGCCTGCACCTGTCTTTAGCAGAAAAGGCACACAGGGCAAAAAGCATCCTGCAGCTAAGAAAGCTCCACACAGATTTGCACTATTCAGGTGTCCCTGAGGACACAGATAAACCTCCTAGTGGCCTTGATGACTCACTCAGGGATGGGCTTCAATTAATTTAACAACCATTTCTCTGCCCAGTTGCTGAGTGGGCGTGTCCACGGTGGCATGGCCACCATGGTGTCAGCCTTGGAAGCCATATTTTACTTAGATATTTACTTAGCCATATTTACTTCTTCAATAAATTCTTATGAAATAGGGAGTTTCATTGGAACACTGACATCTGAGAGCAAAAACGGGCCATGGGGGTGGCCGTTTTCGCTTTCCCCAGGCTCTGGAGGCCTGTTTCTGGCCTTCCGGAAGTTCCGGGAGGCCTATTTTTCACCCTTCCCGGGCTCCGGAGGCTTTCCTCGAGCCTCCAGGAGAGCAAAAATGGCCTCCCTGGGCTTTGGAGTTTTATTTTTTGCTCTTCCCGAGCCTCCACACAGGCCCTGCACTTAACTACAATCTAAAAATGAACCACATGGGTACTCCTGGGAGGGGAGGAGCGGAGTAGGCAGGGCCAGTCAGGTGTGGCATATGCCGGTTCATTGAGCTGGCCATAAAATTAACAACTGGTTTGTCTGAACCGGTGTGAATCAGTAGCAGCCCACTCCTGGACTCACTAAAAAAAATTGTCTGTAAATCCTTCCATTCCCCACTATCCAATCAGAGCCAAAGAAGCTTCTTGGATGAGAAGCAAAACATCTTCAAAAGAAAAGACAAGAAAGTCCAGTTGCCTCCAGAAAAATCACCATTTTATTGCTCAGTTCCCACAACTCCATGTTTTCTTGTGAGGGAGATATAATACAAATTTGGAAAGACTGGAGGGATGATAGATAGTGGAAGTTCTTTGAATAATCGTGCAGCTGATATATCTCTTTCTCCTGCAGGGGGGAGTTGATGACCAGACCACTCTTTCAACTTACATCGCCATTGCTTTGCTGGAAGTGCCACTACCTCCCACCGTAAGTGTGCAAGGTGCAATCATGATTGCAGTAAATTAGCAGTGAGGAAACCCATGTTCAAGTTCCCACTGGGTCAGGGAGTTCACAATCATTTAGGCTGATGAAATAGGCCACATCTGACCAGCTTCATGCCACATGCAAAGTCATGTCATAGTCTGGTGAACCCAAAATGTAATTGTACAAGCTGAATAAGCCCAATTACCTCTTCCTTATCCCTCCTCTTCTCCAATCAATTCTGGCCTTTTCTCTCTCCAATCAATTAAGAGGTACAGTGGCTCAGTGGCTTAATGTCAGAGATGGTCTCAGTTCCGGTGGTTTGAGCTGAAGCACTATGTGGCAGGATGAGCTCCGGTCACTTGCCTTAGCTTATATCCACCTAACAATTCAAAAGCATGTTTTATGCAAGTAAATAGATAAGTACTACTTTGGTGAGGAGGCAAACTGGTGCTCTGTGCAGGCAATCAGATTCCTGATAGCTTTGAACCTTTTCGGTTTTGGTGCCAATTTGCGAGGCAGCTCTGGGAAGGGAGGGGGCCTTGGGTGATGCTCCAGGAAGAACCACTCACCTTTCTCTTTGGTGCGAAGCCAGCTCACCCTCCTGTGATGACCTTGGGAAGCATGCAAGTGTGTCCTATAACAGGGCTGGTACCTTGGCAAGTCAAACTACTACTCTGCAATAATATTGTGGTCTCCTGGCTACTGTAACAATGCCATGAGCTAATAATAATAATACAATCAATTCTGCCCTAACTTGTTTCTTCAGATTTGGCTTCTAATGGCCAGCTCTTTGACTCTTGGCAGCTGACTCCACCAAAGTAATTCTTCCAAGCAAGGTGTTCAGTCTTCTTTAGCAAGACTTATTGAAAGGAGAGGGAAAGGGTGTTGACAACATCAACAGCTTTCACTTTAGGATCATGTTGTCTTTCAACGATTAGAGTGGAGACTTTTTAACTTGCTTTCTTTTATGTGATTTGGAAAGAAGCTTCATTTTGCAAATAACGGAGGCACCATTGTCAATCTTAATTTGCCCTGCTCCTCTTCCTCTCGTGCTTGACCTACCAGCATTCCCATCTTGGACCTCACCTAGTGAGCAAGTAGCTGATAGTGGCTTAGGCAGCAGAAATCCCAAGATAAGCAACTCAAAGGCTGACATTTCTGTGCTCTTCATTTATCCTGAGCTACCGGGTTCTTTCTTAGAGGAAGAAAATAACAATTGGCTTCTATCAATTAGACCATCAGCTTGCTGTTGATGTATTGTTGTGAAGACTGTTTAACAACTTAAATGAATAATAAAGCCAATTTGATCACAGGGCTTTTCTGAGATCCTGAGTTTTTCACAATCTGCTCTTCAGGAACCTTCCTCCTCTTCTTCCTCCATCATTTCAAGTGTCAGGGGAGATACAAAGTTCTGGTTCTTGCATGTTTGGTGGCCTCAATCACTGTTATTTGATGCTATTGTTGTGTGACTTTGATGTTGTCTGTCCATCTTCTTCTGGGTCTGCCTCATATTCTTTGGCCTTCTCTTTTTGTATATGCTTCTATGGTTTAGATAGAATCTGAAGACATTCTCTCTAAATGACCACTTAACTTGCTATTTTTGCATATAGTTTAATATTGGATCTATTCCATTTCTTTCTCTTATGATCTCATTTTTTTAATTTATCCCTTCTGATCACTCCGGCAACTTTCCTCAAACGTCTAATTTCCGTGATGATTAACTTTCACTTACGCTTTATTACAAAAGACCACAACACTGGTAATATAGGGTGGAGATGAATATGCTTTGTATACTGCTATACTGACTTCCATTAAATGTTTTCTCCTCTGCAGCATCCTGTGGTGCAAAATGCTTTAGTTTGCCTGGAGAAAGCGACTGAAGCAAAAGAGATCCACATTTATCTCCGGGCTCTGTTAGCGTACGCTTTTGCTTTGGCGGGGAAAGAGGAGAAGAGGCAGGAAATATTGGACTCCCTTCTAAAAGTAGCTGTGGAGGATGGTGAGAAATGTGCTCTTTGTTATGAAAAGCAGGTACCCACCAAAGAAATTGGAGATGTGCAAGAAACTTTATTGGCATGAGAAGAAAAATGTTCATTGGACGCTACCCCACCCCACCCCAGTCCAGCCTATAACCCCAACTTTTTTTCATACAGGATTATATTTTATTGATTAAATATATTTGCTGCTCATCTCACTATATGAGGATGGAAGCATAATTCCATGAATAATTTATTAATGACCACTAGAAAGAAATAAGTGGGCAGATGAGCCAGAGAAGATATGCCTTCTGGCCATCATGGAATGAATCCGTCGATCACATTATCATCGTATTAACACTCAGCATCTTCTAACCGTTTATCATGATGGTAATGGGGTGGCTTATTGGCTTGAGGGTCATTGAAATCTGTTTACAGGTAGCCTCAATGTATGACTGCAATTGAGCCCAGAGTCATGATTATAAGTCGTTGCAGTCATGCTTTGAGACATCAGGCGACTGGATTCAAAGTTATGATCATTTTGTTATGACAGTCATTAAGTAAACATGGCGGTTGTTAAGAGAATCCATTTTCCAGTTTTTTGCTAGCAACTGGAAGTAAAAATGCTAGTAACTGGCAAAAGCTATAATGAATCATGCTCTCACACGACTGCAGGATGCTGCGAACAGTCATAAAGAAGAGTCGGTTGCCAAGCACCCAAAATGTGATCACGTGACCACAGAGGTGTGAGTGGGGACAGGTAGCCCTCGACTTACAACAGTTTGCTCAGTATCTAGAATAGAATAACAGAGTTGGAAGGGTCTAGTCCAACCCTCTCCTTAGGCAAGAAACTCTACCCCATTTAAGACAAATGGTTGTCCAGTCTCTTCTTAAAAATTTCCAGTGTTGGGGAAGCCACAACTTCTGGAGGCAAGTTGTTCCACTGATTAATTATTCTCATGATCAGGAAATTTCTTCTTAGTTCTAGGTTACTTCTCTCCTTGATTAGTTTCCACCCATTGCTTCTTGTCCTGCCCTCAAGTGCCTTGGAGAATAGCTTGACTCCCTCTTTTTTGGGGCAGCCCTTGAGATATTAGAACATTGCTATCATGTTACCCCTAGTCCTCCTTTGCATTAAATTGGACATACCCAATTCCAGCAACCGTTCTTCATGTGTTTTAGCTTTCAGTGACATTGGAAGTTACAACAGCACTGGAAAGAGTGACTTATGGCCATTTTTCACATTTATGATGGTTGCAGTGTCCCGGGGTCATGGGATCCCCTTTTGTGACCTTCTGACCAGCAAAGTCAATGGGGAAACCAGATTCACTGAATAACCCTGTTACTAATGTAACAGCTGCAGTAATACAGTTAACAACTGTGGAAAGGAAAGTCATAAAATGGGGCAAAACTGACTTAACAAATTTCTCACTTGGCAACATAAATTTTGGGCTCAACTGTGGTCGTAAATTGACTATTATAACTCCAAAAATGGATCATAACTAGCTCTGGGGAGATCCATCATAACTTTGAACAAGTAACCGGTTGTACATTGAGGTCCACCTGGAATGTGCTTCTCCTGTTGCCCAGTTGCATAGGGCTTGATACCAGGGAGGCCAAATGTTTTTGTATAGATACCAGTCAAAACTTGATATATCTCTGATGGTGCTTAGGCTGTGTGTGCAATCCAAAGTTAACTTTTCCTTGTCTCTTTGAAGAGGATGGCTCCATCCACTGGGAGAAGTCCTGGAAGCCAAAGCAGACGTCTGATTTTCCATTTTCCTTGCGTGCTCCCTCTGCTGAGATAGAGTTGAACGGCTACGTGCTCCTTGCTTTGCTGACCAAAAAACCATTCCCGTCCCAGGAAGAATTAACAACAGCAACTGCCATTGTCAAATGGTTGACCAAACAACAGAATTCCAATGGAGGATACTCTTCTACACAGGTATGTTTGCTCCTCACAAATTCTCAAGAGGATGTAAGAAGGAACAATTGGAAACAAACCTGATGTGATATGATATGTCTTGGTATGGCCTCCAGATGTGCTGAATCTCAACTCCCAGGATGACTAGCTGAGGTGTGTCATTCAATAGAAATAACTTCCTAACAGTGAGGACATTTAAGCAGTGGAACAGCTTCTCTTCAGAAGTTGTGGGTGCTCCATCACTGGAGGTTTTTAAGAAGAGACTGGACAGCCACTTGTCTGAAATGATATAGGTTCTCCTCCTTGAGCAGGGGCTGGACTAAAAGACCTCCAAGATCCCTTCCAGCATCTCATCTCATCCAATCCATTCCATTCTTTTGCAGGATACGGTGGTCGCTCTCCAGGCCCTTTCCCAATACAGGACACTTACATATTCCGAGGATGGCATTGATGCCAGAGTGACCTTGAGTTCAGGAGATTCTGTCCTGACACAATTCCATGTGGACAGCAAAAACTCTCTGCTGCTCCAGTGCCAGGATCTGCCCCAAGTGCCAGGGAACTACAAGGCTGAGGTGACCGGTTGCATCTTTATGCAGGTGAGTGCTCTGGTGAGAGAAGAGATCAGTGACACTGCCTAGTGATGATCTATTTTGGGTTCCCAATGGCCTTATGGGAATGCAAGTTGAGAAGAAAAGACATCAAGAGAGTCAGCAAGCTAAATAAGGGATGGAGAATATCTTTGAGAACGTAAGAGCAGCCAGACCAGATTAGGGCATTTAAGCCCAGCATTTTGCTTCTCATGGTGGCTGGCCATGACAAGCAGGAGAGAGATCCCATAATTCTCCCACAACTTGACACACAGGGACCTGCAGTCCTGATTTCAGAAAGGACATGGAACCTTGAGAGACCTGTATTCTGTGGATGTATCCAATCCTGCTTTAGAAGCCATTCAGTTCATGAAGGAATGAATTCCATATGTCATTTATGAAAGATAAGAGACCTGAGAAGGAAGGGAGGGAGGGAGAAAAGCATTGGGGAAGAAAAATGGTGAGAGACTGGTGTTTTAGAGATGCCATCTTCTGACAAGGTTGGAATGGTTTACACTAGCCAAGCAAGACCCCCGCACCTAGGGTCTTTGGGGAATTGCTAGCAACTAAATTGTACATCTGAATGAAGCACTCCTCCCAGATTTCCTTTTTCTATTTGGAGTACTGCAATGTGCTCTACATGGGGCTGCCCTTGAAGACCATTTGGAAGCTATAACTATCCAGAATGCCACAGTGTATGCAGTGATAGGTGCTCTTAGATTTTCCCATTTAATATCTCTGTTGTGAAGCTTCACTCACTCTCAACTCCTTCCAGGTGCAATTTAAGGTGCTGTTTGTTCGTTTGTTTATATTTGATATTTGTTAACTGCCCCTCTCCTCAGAGAAGGACTCTGGGCGATTTGCAATTTAATTTTGTTCCCAGAAAGGGAACAAAAAGCAAACAGCACCCAGATGAGCATAGATGAACCCCAAGATTAATATCAGACCAACAATCAAGAAGTAAATATCCCAATCAAAGAACTGCCAAAAAAGTTAACAGTAAACAGCCCAAAAGAACTCCCAAGTCCACTCTGACAGGGTGAGCAACTAGAATAGAAACTGAGAGAAAACCCCACTGCTTACTAGCACTGATGATTTATCTAGCTTGGGGAGTGTAATGTCTGTAAGAAAAAAACCAAGCTCAGAGAGCAGCAAGGAATTATCCTTGGTACAATTTAATCAATAAAATTAAACATTAAAATCAGAATAATTTAGGATTACATTTTTAAAATCATAGAAAAACATTATAAACATTTCAAAAGATGAAAAGGATTATTATATTTAAATCTCTATATGGCACCTGTGGGACTTCATCACCCTAAGAACATCTACTCATCCTACCAGATCAGATAAGATCTTATGGGATTTAGGAAGCGTGCCTGTTTTGTGGCAGTTCCTGTTTAATGGAGCATTCTTCTCCCAGAAAGTTGGCAGGTCTCTACCCTTGTACCCTTCTGAAAAGCACTGAAGACCTGGGTTTTCTCCAAAACATTGAGAGAGAATGAGGTGAATAAAAGAGTTAATAATTGACTGCAAATTTAGTTTTGGTGCTAGGTTTGTAATGTTTATGGTTTTAATAGGTATGTGAATTATATTGTTTTACATTGTTCTTTTAATTGTTGGTTGGGAGCTGCCTAGAGTTTGATGGAAGATGGGCAGCTATAGAAATATTTAAATAAATACGTAATTTATACAAAATAACATAACACAAAATAAGAAAAAAATAGAAAAAGAAATCAAAGAGAAAAAATGCAAGAAAAAAGAAGAAAAAGAAAAATAGAAGAAAAAAATAGAAAGTAGTGGCTTGTGAATTTCTTTACAGCAGTTAAAAGTAAAATCATAAATATACCTCTTACTCCATGGTTACAACATAACTCTTCTTTTTATAATCTATCGTGTCTAAGCATCAAAACACATAAGTTATGTTCCTTTTCTCCTATTTGTAAAATAATAAAGGGGGGGATACAAATAAAGGAGCATGATGGCTCAGTGGTTAAAGATGTTGAGCTTGTCAACTGGAAAGCTGATGGCCTGGGTTCAAGAACTGAGTGCAATGTGATGGGGTGAGTTCCCGTTCTTGCCTCAGCTTCTGCCCACCTAGAAGTTCGAAAGCATGCAAATGCAAGTAGATAAATAGGTACCATTTTGGTGGGAATGTAACAGTGTTCTGTGTATAGTCATGCTGGCCACATGATCACTGAAGTGTCTGGACAATGCTGACTCCCTTAGCTAAGGGAGATGAGTACCCCCCTCCTAGAGTTGAATATGACTGGAAGGAGGAAACCTTTACCTTTACAAATAAAATAATAAAATAAATTAATAGGAGTCCATTAGGAGTTTCCGGTCAGCAATAAACATAGATATTTGTTCTCTGATCAGGTAAGTCAATTTGGTAATCTCGGTGAATTTCATCCTTTTCACCAACCGTTCCTCTATTGTGGGGGTGCTGAACTTTGCGCATACATTAATCTCACTGCAGTTACCATGTACAACAACAAAGTTCCATGACTTTTTCCCAACTGTTTGTTCATCGAATCCTCAAAGAAAAGCCTCTGGTCTCAATTGTATATTAATCTTTAAATCCTCTAGATCAGTGTGTCTATTTGAATCCAGATTTTTCTCACTCTTTTATGTATCCCACTTGTTTTAAATCTCCAAATTCTTCTGTCACGGGATTGTTGAACATTCCCAAATGATGGCCTTTCCATTCCAGACTGCCTTGAAATACAATGTCCCTTTGAGGCAAGAAGATGCACCATTTAGGCTGGATGTGCACACCGTTCCTGAGACTTGCACAGGAAACAAAGCTCACGTCACTTTTGACATTGCCATGAGTATCAGGTAATCTCTTTCTTGGATGGATGTTTAGCCTTGCTTTCTTGAACAGATACAGGCCCTTTCCTCCAAGGAGGGACCATGTCTGAGGGCCCAAAGGCTGCTACTCAGTTCCCCTGCTTCATGAAAGGCCATGGTTCCACATTCAAGAAGCTCCATTTAATGGCAACATTGGATGGAGGTCCTGAGGGCACGGCCAACCTTTTATGAACCAGCATGCAACATTTTGCTTCAAGCTGTGCATTTCTTACTTTAAAAAGAGTTACACGTCTTCTCTTGTTTCTTGGTTTCCCAGTTACACTGGCCAACGTCAGGTTTCCAATATGGCAATTGTCAAGATTACGATGCTGTCTGGATACATCCCAGTGAAATCCAGTGTAAAAAAGGTATTTTTCCCCAGGTTCCCTTTTTCCGCTAAACCTTCAGAGCTGTATTTCTTTACGCAGGTAATTCTCGACCTATGACTGCAATCAACCTTGGAATTATGGTCACAAGTTGTGCTGGTCACTAAACGGGTCAACATTCAACTGCATCTAATTTTACAACCATTTTTCTTTCTTTTTTATATACATTATTTATTGTTTTATCATAAAAAAATAAAATGCAAAACAGAAAACTAAACAAACTAAAACAGAAGCACATATTCAACACTAATAACAAAATAGTGTACAAAAAAAGATGAAAAAAGTGATCAAATAAATTTAACTTTTAACATGTAGGATCCACTTTAGCTGGGCACTGAAGAAAAAGAAGTAAATTATCCCCTTTTACATATATGTGTGTATATATGTATATGTATAAATATGTATCTTTTAACAACCTTTTTTTCTGATAAGCATTTAGTGCATTATTGTCTGCAATTTGAGTTTTTTTGGTGGAAATCAGAAGTAAATGACGGTTTCTGGTAAAAACCATTATAAATTGTGATCACATAACTGTGGGATACTTCAAAGAGCCAGAAAGGCAGGTGGAAACACCTAAAATGTAATCACATGACCATAGGTGGAGGGCAATCAGGTAGAGTGGCTCTGGGGAGGTCTGTCAAAAGGTTGAATGGTTCCTAAACAACTGATTGTATATTGAGAATTACCTGTAATAAGAAATGGGGATTAATAATGCTAAAACAGTTGTGATGAATATTGATATTTTCTCCAATGAAAATAGTAATTGCCATTCTTTCTCCCGATATGAAATACTGCATCTATCCATACAATCCAAAGTTAGCCAGAACTTTGTGGTAGATTCTTTACTGAGTGGGAGGTTTAACCTGATGACTTACAAGATCACTTCTAACTCTGTTTCTATGGCTACCTAGTTTAACAGTATGACTATGAATCCGTGGTGGTATTCAAAAACGTTTACTACCGGTTCTGTGGCCGTGGCTTGGTGGGCGTGGCCATGTGACTGGATGGGTGTGTATTTTGTTTTTTGCAGTCCCCACCCATTTTTGGGAGCTTCTTAGCCACAGAGGCACTAAAAAAACAGAGCATGGGAGGGGCATGCAGCACTCCTCCAAGCTCCATTTTTGGGAGCTTCCTAGGCTCAGAGAAGCCCCGGGGAGGGTGTTTTTGCTCCCCTAAAGTTCTTCTGAGGGTCAGGAAGGAAAAAAACAGAGCATGGGAGGGCATGCAGCACTCCTCCAAGCTCCGTTTTGGGAGCTTCCTAGGCTCAGAGAAGCCTCGGGGGGGGAGGGGGCGTTTTTGCTCCCCTAAAGCTCCTAGGGGCTCTGGAAGGCAAAAAATGGAGGGGGGGAGGGCTCAGCTCCTCCCTCCATTTTTTGCCTTCCTGGGCCTCAACAAGGGGAATCCTGGCATAGCTGATCTTATCTACAGCTGATTGTTGGGAGGGGAAAAAAAAAAGAAATACCTTAGGCAAATGTCAGGCAAGCAGGTGGGGAATGTCAGGCAGGCGGGTGGGGTGAGCGAGCATCAGGCGGGAGGGCGACCAGGTGGGGGGCGTGGTCAGCCAGAACTTACTACCGGTTCAGTGACCCACACCAAATTCTTGC
The DNA here is from genome assembly GCA_023653725.1 of Bungarus multicinctus. NCBI lineage: Eukaryota > Metazoa > Chordata > Lepidosauria > Squamata > Elapidae > Bungarus > Bungarus multicinctus. Next base: position 8,531,199 of record CM042834.1, on the reverse strand, counting down.
TACCGGTTCGCCCGATCTGTTGCGAACCAACTGAATACCACCACTGCTATGAATGCTACTAAAGCACTTTTCCATTTTTCAAATGTTTTCACCCCTGAAGCTGGAAAAGCTAGGTCAGATCCAGAAGAGTGAAGTGAACATCAATCATGTCCTGCTATACTTGGATGAGGTAAGTAAAGATGAGGAGAGAAACCCAAATAGGGGACAAGATCATTCAATCAAACCAATAAAATCCAGGGAGGATCCCTCCTTCTCTCCTTGTCCTTATTTTTCTTGGAAGCAAGGAGTTACAAGCTTATTTAGGGGCTGAGTTTTTTTCAAGTGGCTGACACAATGTGCCACTCCTCTTACTTCTAGCCAATGACAATGTCTAGCCTCTACACAAAGATGTACACTCTGGGGCAGGTATATTTTCCTATGTCAATGTTCGTCAACCTTGGTGACTTCAAGTTGTATGGACTTCAAACCCCACAATTTCTCAGCCAGTAAGCTTGACAAACTCTGTTTTATATGAACCAACGGCATCTCTCTTATGCGTCATGATGGCATTTAGTTCACTACAACAGGGGTGTCAAACTCAAGGCCCGGATATAGCCCACGGGGTACTTAGATCTGGCTTGCAGGGCCACCCTGGAAAAAGCAAAGGACCAACCCATGGTGCCTCTGCCTGCGAAAACAGAGCTCGGGAGGGCTGCACACATCCCTCCCAAGCTCCATTTTTGTTGGCAGAGGGTTGCAGGAGGCTGTCACAGCCAAAAATGAAGCTTGGATGCCCGTTTTCACTGGCAGATGCTCCCAACATGAGTAACGTCGAACTGGCCATGCCTACCCTGGCCACACCCACCCTGCCCCCTGAGGTCAAACACAACCCTGGTGCTGCGCTCAGTGAAATCGAGTTTGACACCCCTGCACTATGTGAGAATATTTCTATTGGAATTCTCCCAATATTAAATAATAGATAGTATCTTCTTAGCCTAAGGATGTTCAAATGACTTTCATTTGGGTTCCTGCAGTGAGCTGGTGATGGGCTGGGTGACTTCAAAGCCCTCTTCTAGCTTCAGGATTTTTTTGCCTTTAATCTATTTAGGGAGAAAAAGAGATCTAACAGTTTTAGGACACAAAGAAAAAGGAAGCTTGAAAGCTCCAGATAGATTGGATTTTACAATGCCTATCTTTCCCCTGACAGTATATTTTAGGCCTTCCCCTTTCAGTCCAAGGATGCTGAAAGAGATTGGAGATCTTCATAGGGAACATACAGACTTCCATTCCATTTCTGTAGAGATGTAGCTATTTCATATATGTAGCACAACTTCACTTACTCTTTTATTAGGTCTGGTTCCCCCCCCACCCTTTCCTGGACAATATCCTGTAGTAGTGCTTGATTTCTCACGCCTATGGTAGACATGGTTAAAATATATCCAGGGTTTTTTAGGATCCCTGATAGTGTGGGAATATACATAGTTCAACGTTCTAAAGATGTATGTAGCTCATGACAAGCTACCATATGTAGCTCAGACCAAGCTAAATCCAAAAGTGCTACGGGATTCCTGGAAGCTTAGCATTCAGATAAATCAGCCTTCAATAGACACAGAAATGAAGGACACCATTCAGAAAAGACAATAAAAAGCTAAGAAAGAAACAAAATGACCAGAAGACATCCTCTCTAGTAGCCTTCACACTAGATAAGCAGAGGCTAATACCAGACAAACAATCAAGCAGAAAACAATCAAGTAAAAAATTATCAAGGAGAAAAACCCCCACCAACATAGGCAGACCAAGCTACTGGGTAAAAACAGGTAACAAATTTCACTTCACTACCACTGATGATGATACCCAGTCAGGTATAAATGAAACAACCAAGCTCAGAGAATAAAAAGAGTTTTACAATGTGTTGCCTGCAGAAACTCTCCGTCTTGTTTATAATCTCATTTTTCTCTGCAGGTAGGCAACACAAGCCAGACTTTCTCCTTTACAGTGGAGCAGGAGACACCAGTCCGGGGCCTGAAGCCTGCCTTGGTCAAAGTCTATGATTACTATGAAACTGGTGAGAAGGGACTGAATGGTGGTAGTTCCAATCAGCTTGTTTAATTAATTATTTTTCAACATGCGGTTGCTTGGCATTTTTTCTTCCTTTTGCATTGGGAGGTTTGGGAATCAAAAAGGGGGGAAATTAACGGCTTTCAGCTTTGCCGAAAGAGGGCATGTGTTTGGCCCTTACAGCACGGGTCCCCCAACCCCCAAACCATGGGCTATTCAGAACTGAGTTGTGTGAGAAGCAGGCTGGCACGCATGCGCATGTAGCTCAAGTGAGTGGTGGACTAGTGCATGAGCACACATGCATGCATCTTAACTCACATAAGTTGAGCTACATGTCTGTGTGTGTGCACGTCAAGTTACTGCTTACGTGGCCTGGTTCCCCTGGCCCCCACTGCAAAGGTTGGGAACTGCTACCTTAAAGCACTGTTTGGTGAGAAAAATCCATCAGATTCTTGGGGAGACTTCAAGATTTTTATCGAGACAGATAAAATTACCTCTTGTACAACATTTGAAACTGCATGTAAAATTAGAGGACAAACCCTTTGTACTCCTGGAGCAAAATCCGTATCATGAACCATATGATGGAGATCAAAGTCTAGGAGACACCTCAGCCCTGACAAACTTTCCTTTTTTGTGTTCCAGATGAATTTGCAACAGCCGAGTACACTGCCCCCTGCAGTACAGGTAAAGCATGAGTTGCCATTGGCTCAAATGTTTTTTAGTTACATGTACTCCTCAATTTACAACCATAATTGAGTCCAAAACCATTCGTTTGGTGACTGTTCAAAGTTACAACGGCAAGGAAAACAGTGACTTACGATAGTTTTCGCTCTTATGACCATGGCAGCATCCCTGTGGTCACATGATTAAAATTTGGATGCTTGGCAACTAGCTAATATTTATGATGGTTGCAGTGTCCTGGGGTCATATGGTCACCTTTTGCGACCTTCTGATGAGCAAAATCAATGGGGAAGTCAGATTCACTTTACAACCATATTAGTAGCTTAACAACTACAGTGATTCACTTAACAATTATGGCTTGAAAGGTTGTAAAACTTGCTTAGCAACAGAAACTTTGAGCTCAATTGGGGTTTTACGGACCACCTATCATTACTTCTCTGGCTTCTTTTAGAATGACAGTTTGTCCATTTGGTTTGCGTGCAGACCAAATGAGAAGGGGGTGATTTCATTTGGGCGTTCTGCCTCATGGCTACCTAAGCTTTGTTTTTTATCAACTTTTCTTACTTTCTTACTTACTAACTTTTCTTTCATGACAGACAATATCAAGGAAGTCCATATATAAAGCATAAGGATTCAGCTCATGTTTTCTGGAATAGCAAAAGCTCGGAAAGAATGAATCTCCTGGAAACTAAGGAGGAATATGATTTTATATACAAACATATTAAATGCTCAGTACTAAAATGTTTTTAATGTTTTGATTGCAACACATTTTTTTGAACTGTAAGCCAGCCAGTGATGGGTGGCTATAGAACCTGAATGAAATGAAATGAATGAATGAATGAATGAATGAATGAATGAATAAATAAATAAACAAACAAACAAACAAATAAATGTTTTCAGGATCAAGGTAGCTCCTTTGTTTTTCTTCTCATAGCTGAGCACTTTATTCATTATTTCTCAAAAGAGAATCAAATGCATATTTCCACCAGTCCTGGCAGCAATTTAAATGGCATGCTGTAGTACTGAAGTCTTTGTCTTTCTAATTTTGAGGTGGGGTAGGGTGGAGAACAGGGAGATCTTTTCTTGTATAAAAATAAAAATGTAATTTTATGTTCAATTGGGTATCTCAAATACTTCTATATCTTACAAATGCTGGGCAGCTTTTTTTCCACTAAGCATTCTGAAATTCTTTGCTCTGTGTATGATAGTAAAAAAAAAAGTTGTCCATAATTTAAGGAAAAAGAAGGGTCAGTCCATCTAATTAAACTGGACAGGCAATACAATTACATGAGCTATATCTCACCTACATTACTACATCCAATTTTGGTTCCCACACTCTAAAAAAGATGTTGAGACTCTATGAAGAGTGCAGAGAAGAGCAATGAAGATGATTAGGGTGCTGGAGGCTAAAACATACAAAGAATGATTGCAGGAATTGGACACAGCTAGTCTAGTGAAGAGAAGGGCCAGGGATGACATGATATCAGTGTTCCAGTATTTGAGGGGCTGTCACAGAGAGGAGTGGGGGTCAATCCATTTTCCAAAGTACCCGAAGGCCAGACAAGGAACAATGGATGGCAACTGATCAAGGAGAGATTTAACCTAGAAATAAGAAGAAATTAGCTGACGAGAGAACAATCAACCAGTGGAACAGTTTGCCTTCAGAAGTTGTGGGTGCTTCATCACTGGAGGCTTTTAAGAAGAAACTTACCAGCCACTTGTCAGAAATGGTATAGGGTCTCCTTCTTTGAATTTTTGAATTTGAATTTGAAGAATTTGAAGAATTTTATTGTCATTGTACAAGTACAACGAAACTGTGGATGCACCTCATCAATTGTTTGCAATACAGTAAAACAAAAGCACTTAAAGATAAGAATAAGAAAAATAGAGTACCCACGTCTCCATTTTCAATTTAAGAGTACAATATCTACGAATATACACAAAATATACATCCAACATTGACTGTGATGCTTTGCCGAGTAAATACACAAGAGATGGATTGTACTGTAATATGTTATTATACATCTGAATGAAGTATTGCAGTTTCACATCTTTGCACATCTTAATAAGGTAGTGACTTATATTTATTTGTGAAAGAAACTATTTGTTAGTCTAGTGGTGTGGGATTTTATTGACCTCAAACGCTGTCCAAACGGCAACAGGTCAAAAAGATAATTGCCAGGGTGTGAGGGATCATCTATGATAGTCTTGATTCTGCTTTAGCAGCAGGACCTGGCTAAGTCTTCCAGGGAGGGCAGAGGGCAACCAATGATCTTTTGAGCTGTGTTTATTGTGCAGGGGGTTGGACTGGATGACCTACAAGGTCCCTTCCAACTCTGTTATTTTGTTATTCTGACATGCTTAACCCAAAGAAGAAAAGGTCTGAGGAAAAATATGACTCTGCTATCATCATCTGCTATGACTCTGTTTATTCTACTTTATTATAAGGCTATATGAATAGAACCTTACAATGCTGAAGGCATAAATCTCTGGTTGTCACTTTTTTGGGTTAGGGTTGGATCCATCAGGGTGGGTCCTTCCTAATTTTCTTTCTCTGACATGTCTCTAAATTACAGGATAGGCCTTAGGACAGTGCAGTGCACATATATCATTGGCTTCCCCCATTTTCCCCAGTAATAGATACCACTCTAGGGTTGATGCCAAGATTCGAAGCGTTCTTTTGGTGTTGCAACCATTATCGCTTCTTGGCTTGCCAATGAACCAGGGGGGAAGGAAGGGGGAGATGCAATGTAGTTCCAGATGTCATGAGAGCCAAGGACACTTCAGCAGGTATTTGCCAAAGCCAAACACTTTTTCTCATGACAATACAATGAAACTCAATTGGACAATATAACCTGCACTAATGGGAGAAGAATCCTATACTTTAATTATGTGGGTTTGCGTGGAAATTAGCTGGCCTAATCAGTGCCAAAATGATGTAGTCAATAAAGTTTTGCATTCAGAGATTGGATCGTCTCAATCGTGTTTGCTTTGGCTAGATTCGTCAGTAGGAATGCTGAAATTTAGACTGAAATGAGGAAAGTCAGTGGAATGACAGCAAAGAAAGTTTTAAAAAAAGAAGAAGATAAACTTTAAAGTTTTATAAATGAAATTCTGGAACACACACACACAGTCCCCAGGCATCTGCAGGTACTTTAAAGAAATCCAGAAAAAAGTCTTGAAAAAGCATACAAAGAATGGTACCTTCTCAAATATATTCATACAGCTATTTTCAATATTATTTTCTCTCTTTTCTCGTTTCATGACCCTGTAATTCCTTTATAGATAATCCTTGATTTACAACATTTCATTTAGTGACCATTCAAAGTTACAATGGCACTGAAAAAAAAGAAATTACCATTTTTCACACTTAGGACAGTTGCAGCATCCCCATGGTCATACAATCAAAATTCAGGTGCTTTGGCTCATATTTATGACAGTTGTACTGTCCTGGGATCATATGATCACCATTTGTAACCTTCCCAGCTGGCTTCTGACAAGCACAGTCAATGGGGGAAAACTAGATTCATTTAATGATGAAGCATGATTCGCTTAACAACTTGAAACAAAAGATTGCAAAATGGGGCACAACCCGCTTAACGATTATCTAGCTTAGCAATGGAAATGTTGGGCTGCATTGTGGTCACGAGTCAAGGATACTGTATGTTGTCCCCAGGAATCCATTGATAACTTTTAAGAAATCCGGAAGAGAGGTTTGAAAATGCACACAAAAAGGGTGGCACCTTCTAAAAAATATTTCTATCGCTATTTCTTAATAGAATTTGAAGCCTCCACAGAGGAAGCCAAGAAAATCAAGTTGTGATTTTGTCTCTACAATTGTCTCTACAATTTTGTCTCTACAATTTCAATGTTGCAAATTGAAAATGTGTAGGTCTTCCATCTCCTGGTCATGGCTGCCCACTTGACTTTTTTCAAGATACATGTGCATCCATGATGCCCCAGTAGTGTAATGGTTAGAATGCAGTACTGCAGGCGACTTCTGTTGACTGCCAACAGTTCGGCAGTTCCATCCTGACCAGCTCAAGGATGGTTCAGTCTTTCATCCTTCCGAGGTCAGTAAAATGAGGACCCAGATTATTGTGAGCAATATGCTGACTCTGTAAACAGCTTAGAGAGGGCTGTAAAGCACTGTGAAGTGGTAAATAAGTCTAAGTGCTATGGCTATCCCTTGTACATTATCTCCAAAGGTATCTCTGAGTTTGCTTGTGAACCATTTGTGTGTTCCTTGGAAGTGGAGAGTGATGTGTGAAGTAAATCCTATGCCAGCTTCTATTATGTTGGTTACAAAAAAATCTCCAAATCTTTTACCAAGATATCGGTCCCCCAAATCTCCAGTTTTTATTGTTTTTTAATCGAAGAAGGTAGGGTTGTGTGTAACAGGTCTGATTGTGCAAGCCCTGAAAAAATAAATTCTCCCCAAGTTCTTTGGCTGACACACAAATGCTGTCGGGAAACTGACAGCTGGGGTTAGTCTTATTGATTTCAGCTGGCTTTAAAAAAAAAAAAAAAAAAGTCCATCCTTTCATTGCTCTATCAGTGCATGTGCAGAAAAAAACCCCATCACGAAGCAGAGGGAATGGAGCACAGGAGCCAAATGGGTTAAGGATCTTTGCTTACCATGAAATGAAATGCAGCAGGTGAACCTGGACAAACCCTTTGATCTGGTATAAGTCAGCCACTCTTTTCAAAGCATAGCAGAAAAAGAGCCTCCTCATTCAGAAGGATATTTTTAAAATAAAAAAGAACAGAAAAATAGCTTCCCGAAAGTGACTCCGAGGGTGACCGATGAAGAACTCCAAGGTCCCTTCCAATTGTTGGAATAAATGTCTGCTCAGGTTTCAATCCGGGAGAAAAATGCTGAAAATAACATGGAGGCAGGTCACATTTTGGAAAGGAGGTCTGTTTATTTAGTAGCCAGAAACCTCAGTAACAGCAGCATGGTTTTTTTTGGGTGGCTGACAAAATAAATAATATTTTAATCTGGGGAGGGGATGTTTCCTATATGACTGTCTTATTTGTTATTCTGACATGCTTAACCCAAAGAAGAGCAGGTCTGAGGAGAAATACGGTAGCATCTTCCAATCTTTGAAGGGTTGGGTTTATCCTCCCCAAGTTGCTGAGAGCAGCACTCTTTGTGGGACCTTCAGATGCTTGCTACCATGTTTCATTTACCTTTCTTCCAATCTTCCCTCTTGTAGGCTAAGCGTGCCCAGGTCCTTTCACTATTCTTCATATTTTTCCTCTCGTGGGCTTGTTTTATCCATGTTCGTTGTTTTTAACTGGTTTTGTTAAATATTTTAATTATAAGTTCTATATGCTTCCCAAAATCACTTTGTGTGAGATGGGTGGCCATATAAATTTGATGAACAAAATGGAGGCTGATTGGAAAGAAGGACTATGTTTATTGATGATCAGAACCAATCACAGCATGCAGTTCTGAGATAGCTGACAAATTGGTTGAATGAGTGGATGGATCTTTATAGGTTTCTGTGACTTTGAAGTATGAGCTGTTATTGGGATTGTGCAACGAAGGTCTCTTTTTGTCTCTTGCTATTTCAATGGTGGTGGGTTAATCCTATGTCCTAAATGGCATGTCCTGTTCTTAGAATTTGGGGGGGAGGGGGTGGTGTTGTAAATTTTAATCACAATCTGGGATGAAGGTCTTTTGTTTTTGAATAAGGTGGCCTGGATTTCTTAATAGGCACAAAATATTCATCTCTAAAGATTTCAGGTATCTGCTGGAGGCTGTTTTACTATGCAGGAAATTGGGGCTGCTTTCTATCTTTAAGAGCATGTTTCTCCATTTCTCCTTTGGGAAAATATAATGTTCTGCCTCTTAATATTCCCCAAAATATTTCATTCTCTGGGGAATTTTTTTTTGACATGGTGCATTCATGCTAGTTAAGCACACAAGACATGTAAATCTTTTTGAAACCTGTACTCTGCAGAAAAAGAGCACATGTAATTAAGGCTGTGGGTTTTAAAGGGTTACAGTCTGAAAATTATGACATCAGTTAGTCAGAAGGGGAGCACAGAAGGTGGACAGTGTTGCTGCTAGGCAAATATGAGTTGGTTGGAAGGGAACTTACACAGCTAATTTCTCTTACTTTCACTGATAAGGCAGAGCAGAGCTGGAAAAGAATTTGGCAATTTAGTTATCTCAATTTAATTCTCTTTTTTATCAGCAACCAGAAAGATCAATTAATACAAACAGAATTGACTGTTGCAATCTGTTCCAACCCATTTCTTATCTTCACTGTTTGCAAATAGTATAAGTAGCAGCAAGAAGAATAGTCAGAGGCCTTTGCTTTGCATACCACCAGCCACCCAACCACCATGGGGAAAGGATGGATCTGGAGGGTACCCAGCCCCTCCCTGCTGCTGCTATTGACTCTTCTTCCTCAGACTTCCTTGGCTGATAACACTGAACAGTAAGATACTTGTTGGATCTTATTGTCTTCCTTCTTTTCTCACCAAATCTCCATTTGCGGCTTTGTTCTTTCTTTCTTTTTTCTTTGCAAGTTTGTGAGTAGGGAATTCACGCAATCAACAATAATTGTATAACGCTGCCCCAGCATGGCAACAGCTGGTTTTTGTACAACACAGAGGATTAGAGAAATTAATCAGAGATCCATCCACAAACTCTGGAGCCAGAGGGAGAACAGAACAGAATAACAGAGTTTGAAGGAACCTTGGAGGTCTTCTAGTCCAACAACCTGCTTAGGCAGGAAACCTTACACCACTTCAGACAAATTGTTATCCAATCTCTTCTTAAAAACTTTCAGTGTTGGAGCATTTACAACTTCTGGAGGCAAGTTGTTCCACTGATTAATTGTTCTCATGGTCAGGAAATTTCTCCTTAGTTCTAGGTTGCTTCTCTCCTTGATTAGTTTCCACCCATTGCTTCTTGTCCTACCCTCATGTGCTTTGGAGAATAGCAATCTAGAGTTCTCATGAGTTGCCCGAAAGACATTTAAGTTGGTCTTTGTAGGCCATCAAAAACTAGTTAGAGGAACCAGTGTTTTTTTCATTAGGTGAAACAAACATTCCTAATGGGTTTGCTATGGCTATGCTATGCAATGTTCAACATTCAAAAGCAAAAAGCTGGGAGTGATGGGGTAGTAATGCAGGTTTTACCTGCAACTCTTTAAAGCGGCTGGGTCTTTTTGCTGGATTCTGTTGTTGCAGATAGCACATTTCAAAGCCCCTTTGGGCATTTCAAACCCCAAATGCTTCACAGCTGCCTTATCTGATAGGAATTTATTCAGGAGCCCAGTGTAAGGTGGAAAAGTCAGATTATGAACCATCAGTATCTCATATTTCTAGAAAATTTTGTTGATGCCTATTTTTGAGACATAGCCAGTCAAATACACAAACCGTTCCATTAAGATGATTTAATTAAGACTCAGAAATAATGCTTTCCTGGGTTTCCAAAATTTATTGAACCATGGCTAATCAGGTAGGTTGAGTTCATAGAACCTGGGAAGATCCAAAATAATTAATTAAAGGGACAACATACCTTAGTTATCCTAATGCAGGTCCAAAATCCTGTTTAGTTACATTTTACAAAGAGTTAATGATTCAAAAGAGGCTTAATGGCCTTTTGCCCACAGCAGAAAGCAGAATGTAGGGTTTTTTTAAAAAAAAAAATCAGGATTTTTTTTTTTTTTTGTATGAAAATCATCTGGACCTATGAGACTAGTGAGTTTGGATCTCTGGATCATACACTTTACTCTCTGGATGGCACTTTAAATTAGATTTTTATAGAATTGTGGGGGAGGTGTTATAATTTATATGAAAGATTTTTTTTTTCCTCCCTAGCATCTCTCCTTTCTACTTATGTCCATCCAATAAACTTGGTCTAAATGTTGGTGCTCATGCTTATTCTGCTTTGCTCTGGATTACTTCCGGAAGCAGAGTTGCATAATATTGCAAAGGCTCCATGTCTTTCTCATTTATTAATCACACAGCCTGTGATTTCTGGCATTCATTTTATTTTCAAATAAAAATCAGTTCTGGTTTTATACCTTCATCTTATGACAGATAAATAAACAGGCCTTTTTTTAATTCCACAAGCGATGACTGATTATAATAGAACAATATCTCACTTTAATCTTGTTCTTGATGCAACAGATGTCTACTTCTTCTGGTTTCATGATGTAACTGATAAAATGATATATATGTGCAAAGCAGCAATATTGGTGTCATTACATCAGCTTATTTGTTTATTTATTGGGACTATTTATAAATAGACTACTTATAACAAATTTTGGGTGGCTCCCATTCAACAATATGATGGGGTGGTTTAGTTTTGTAATAGCCCCCTCTAATTCACTGTTAGTGTTGCTCTAGTTTCCCATGGTTGGCTGGAGAATTCTGGGAGTTGAAGTCCACACACAGGTTGAAAACCACAGCTGTAATCCAATAGATTTCCCTCCTCTCAATTCCCTCCTCATTCTAATAAAATGAGGTCTCATTATGTGGACAGTTATGCATCCCCGTCTCACTTTTTATGCACACATCTTCCCACTGAGATCATGGAGGAATTAACAAGATTGCTGGGTTTCACAACATTTATCTGGTTACTGTTTTCTGGATTTGCTCATATGTTGGATCAACCATCAACCAGGATGGATTTGACAAGAGGGTAAGTCACAAAGACACCTATCCAAGATTAAATCTAACTATGTTTAGCAGCTTGTATGAATATAATCACAGGATCTCACTGACCTAATTAAAGAAATTAAGCAGCTGACCAGCCAATTTAGGTCAGCATACTTCGTTATGGAATTTAGGACCCTGTGAAGTCATTTCCCTAGTTCAGTTAATCAACTGATTTTCCTTAGTAAAATGTATACTTTCAGAAGTGCTTTCATTTCCTAGAAGCTGAAGCTAAACTATACATTTGTGCCCAGAATATTTTATCTACTAATTCCTTGGGTTGATAGAAACTGGCAAGCTTAGAGGAGTAAGTAGTTTGGCTCCACTGATTTCCATTCCAATTTTTTTTTTGCACTTCCAATTTACAAAGCACATGGTTATTGCGTTTTCTTGCAAAAATCAATTTACAAATTCATGGCAAAAATTTAATCAAAGATCCAGTCCAATTGTCTGTGGAGATTCTCAGTCATCCAGGTCATGGTTATCCCAAAGGTGTTTTTTCAAGAGGCAACTGGACTTTTTTGTTTTTCTTTGAAGACATTTCACTTCTCATCCAAGAAGCTTCTTCAGCTCTGGCTTGATTCAAACTTGGTAACTTTAAGACTTGTGAACTTCAACTCCCAGAATTCTCCAGCTGGCTGGAGAATTCTGGGAGTTGAAGTCCACAAGTCTTAAAGTTGCCAAGTTTGGGAACTCCGGTTTTAGAGGATCATTGAAGCATTTGGAGGTTTATCTATGTCCTCAGGATCACCCGAGTAGTACAAGAGATTGATAATCATATACCATTCTGGACAAATGATTGTCAATCTCTTGACAATCATTTGTCCAGAATGGTATATGGTCTCCTCTCCTGCTTGTGTAGGAGGTTTGACTAGAAGACCCCCAAGGTCCCTTCCAACTCTGTTATTCTGTTAATTTCTGTTTAAGCAGGGATTCCAGCTTCTGCTCCAGGATAGTAAGCTTCCAAAAGTTGATTTCACAGACTATCATCTCATGATATTTAATTCTCCTGTCCAGTTTCTTTAATCTTCAAGCTATGTTCTTATGGTGGAACCCATACCCTCCCATGATATTTCAATCAGGACATTAGACATTTAACTGAAGACAGATTGCTGTGGCTAGTTTTTTCAAACTAGACAAGGTGAGTGCCTATTTTGAAAAGAAACAGAGAACATTATCCCATTGAGATAAGATAACAGAAATAATTTTTAGAATCTAAGGGAAGTCATTCTGAGACAGGTATTGTACACCACAGGGCAAAATATTCGTATCTTCTGCTCTATCACTTCTTCATTTATACATGTTTGGCTGGTTTAGAGCAAAGCAGCCCACCAAATCTATTTGCCCAGGGGCAATAGTATTGAGAGAAGGAACAGTATTTTTTTCTTGCACCTCTCAAGAGACAAGAAATGTTAATGCACATAGCCATTAAGAGCCTTCCTTCCTGCCTGTCTGCCTTCCTTCATCCTATTGCCAAAATTGATAATCCATCACAAAAATTATTTTAGACGCATGGGTGGTAACTTTCTGTAGTGAAACCTGCCCCAGTTACAGGGCATCCATGTCACTCTCTTGATAAATCCTTTTGACTTTCCCGCATTCCAGGCAATACTTGATCCTGGTGCCCTCTGTGATCCATACAAAGACCTCTGAGAAAGTTTGTGTCCAGATGATCCATTTGAACGAGACCGTGACTTTGAGCATCACCATAGAATTTGAGAACAAGAACATAAGCTTGACTGAAGTGGACATGGTGGCTGGAAAGGATATCTTCCAATGTGTTTCCTTCCAGGTAGGAGCTCCTTACTTGTTTATGTCATATAAAATTGATATATGTATTCTACTTTTCTTCCCAAAGTGGCTAAATAGGAGCCAGAAGTGTGATATGTGTCAAGCCCGAAATTGACATGTGTAACCATTTTAGTTAAGCTTACTATATATTCTTTTTCTTGCTTTTTTTTTGGTGGTCATGGGGGAAGGGTTTCGGGCTTGCCACATTCCTAAGGGGGGAGGAGAGGAGATAGGGAGAGTTTAGGCTAGGTGATTCTTCTTCCTGTGGAAAAATGAGCTGACCGTGTTCAGGCCCCTTGAGGTAGAGATTTATGACATCAAGCAACGTTGAATTACTTCTATAAGCCCCCCTTATCTCAGATTTGATCACTGATGGGGGGGCAGACCTGGTGGGTGTTACTGAGACCTGGCTAGGCTGTGAAGGGGATGTTCCCCTGGTAGAGATGTGCCCAGCTGGGTTTCAGGTTTTCCATCAACCGAGGGCCCAGGGGAGGGGGGGGGTTGCAATAATTATCAAGGAAGATCTATGTCCTAAGGAGTCCACTGTTCCTCAGATGACTGGATGTGAATCCCTTTTTGTGAAATGTGTTTCCAGGGTTCAGATGGGCTTTTTGATCACATACCTGTTTCCCTGCTATGTGACATCGGCCCTGCCTGAGCTCCTCGAGGTCATGGCCGGCTTGGCAGTTGAGACCCCCAGGCTTATGGTCATGGGGGATTTCAACCTGCCTTCAGCTGGCGATGCCTCGGGGATAGCCCAGGAGTTCTTGGCTTTCATGACAGCCTTGGACCTGACCCAGTTAATTAGGGACCCCACTCATATTGGAGGTCACATCTTGGACTTGGTTTTTGTCTCTGGACAGTGGCAGGATGATCTAGGTGTAGGGGACATAGCTGTTGAGCCCGTCATGATCTGATCATTCACTCCTTACACTCAATTTCCATACTGCACCCCTTCGTCGCAGGGAGGCGGAACTGATACGATGGTCCCGCCCCAGGTGCCTGAAGGACCCGGATAGGTTCCTGACGGAGCTTGGGCCATTTCCCGGTGCTCGGACACACGGCCCGGTTGAGGACCTGGTCGCCGCCTGGGATAGGGTGGCGGCTGGTGCCCTTGATCGGGTCGTGCCCTTGCGGCCTCTGACCTGATGCTGATCCCAATTGGCTCCCTGGTTTTCCGAGGAGCTGAGGGAGATGAAGCGTCAGAAAAGACACCTAGAGAGTCGTTGGAGGACCACCCGTTCAGGATCTGACCGAACACTATTGCGGTCCTATATTAAGACCAATTTAGTGGCGATGGAGGTGGCGAAGGGCTCTCACTTCTCCGCCCTTATTGCGTCTGCAGGGAAACGCCCAGCCGCCATTTTTAGGGTGACCCGCTCCCTCCTAGAAGTGGGAACGCGGGATGAACCTCTACAAGGGCGAGCTGAGGATCTTTCAAATTTTCTCCAGGACAAAATCACTCAGATCCGGGATGGGTTGGACTCTGATTGGGCTACTCTGAACGAGGGGACGGGGATGGAGTTCGGTGAGGTTGTCTGGGGGGAGTTTGATCCCGTGACCCTCGAAGATGTGGACAGGATGCTAGGTGGTCTTAATGCCACTACATGTTTATTGGACCCGTGTCCCTCCTGGCTGGTTTTAGCCGCCCGGGAGGTGTCACACGGTTGGTTCCAGGGCATTATAAATGCTTCCTTGAGTACCTTGAAAGAGGCGGTGGTGAGAACCCTCCTCAAGAGACCATCCCTGGATCCGACCTTATTATCTAACTATTGTCCGGTCTCCAACCTTCGCTTTATGGCGAAGGCTGTTGAGAGTGTGGTGGCACGACAGCTCCCCCGGCACCTGGAGGAATCATCCTATTTGGATCCACGCCAGTCAGGCTTCAGGCCCGGACACAGCACGGAAACGGCATTGGTCGCGTTAGTTGATGATCTCTGGAGGGCCCATGACAGGGGATTTTCCTCTGTCCTGGTCCTATTAGATCTCTCAGCAGCTTTTGATACTGTCGACCATAGTATCTTATTGCTGGGGGGTTGGGAGTGGGAGGTACAGTGTTACGGTGGTTCTCCTCCTTCCTCTCCGACCGTTCGCAATTTGTGTTGGCAGGGGGACAGAGATTGACCTCGAGGCCCCTCATTTGTGGGGTACCTCAGGGGTCGGAGCTCTCGCCCCTCCTGTTCAACATTTATGTGAACCCGCTGGGTGAGATCATCCGTGGCTTTGGGATAGAATTTCATCAGTACGCTGATGATACTCAGTTGTACTTTTCTACCCCGGGCCACCCTAACAAAGCCGTAGAAGTGATGACCCAGTGCCTGGAGACTGTACGGGATTGGATGGGGCGAAACAGACTTCAGCTCAACCCAGCCAAGACCGAGTGGCTGTGCTTTCCAGCGCCCCAATACAGCCAGCTTACTTCTTCGCTGGCCGTGGGCGGGGGAATTTCTAGCTCCCATGGAAAGGGCACGCAATTTAGGTGTCCTCCTGGATGTATGGCTGTCGTTAGAAGATCATATAGCAGCCGTCACCAGGGGGGCTTTTTGTCAGGTCCGTAGGATCTACCAGTTGCGGCCCTTTCTGGATCGGGACGCACTTCGCATGGTCACATCCGCCCTCGTCATCTCCTGGCTGGATTATGCCAATGCTCTCTACATGGGGCGGGTGGTCTTGGGGGCTCCTCTGAGCTCCCATGTTACACCACTTTTGCGCGAGCTGCATTGGCTCCGGTGGCCTTCCGGGTGCGATTCAAGGTGTTAGTGACCACCCTTAAAGC
Organism: Bungarus multicinctus; assembly: GCA_023653725.1. Lineage (NCBI taxonomy): Eukaryota > Metazoa > Chordata > Lepidosauria > Squamata > Elapidae > Bungarus > Bungarus multicinctus. Next base: position 8,515,232 of record CM042834.1, on the reverse strand, counting down.
GCTCCATGGCTTGGGACCTGGATACTTACGGGACTGCCTGCTGCCACCATCAGTCTCTCGCCGACCAGTGCGCTCTCATAGAGCAGGCCTCCTTGGGGTACCACCAGCTGGACGGCTGACGGCCCCGAGGATTCGGGCCTTCTGAGAGCCCCCTCCCTCTGGAACGAATTGCCCCTGGAGATAAGGACTATCCCCGACATGTTGACCTTCCGGCGCGCACTAAAAACTCACCTATTCCATCTAGCCGGTCTGGCCTAGAGTTATATAAAATGGTTATAAATTCGGCTTTTAAATTTTAACTTTTCTAATTCCCCACTCTTAATCTCTTAAAGCCTATCTATTTAATTCTTTTAATTTATTTTAAAAATTATTATATTTGTATTTATATGTTTTTATCTCGTTGTGAACTACCCCGAGTCCTTAGGGAGAGGGGGTGGTATACAAATCTGAATAAATAAATAAATAAATTAGAGAATGTGACTTTTGGGGGTTGTTTCTAATTTCTGATATTGTGGGGTAATTCTGGGTTGTGTCAGATCTGGAATTACCATGGACTTTGCCAATTTGATGCTTTCCTAAATAAAAGAAATTGTTTTGGAAGACGGACTTTACTCTTTTCTTTTTAAATGGATTTCATCACTTGGAAACCTGACAATATGGTTGCAAAACCAAACACACTCAATCTTAGGGTGCAACTGCATTTCAAAATCATTTCAGAAGGAATACAGACAGAGAAATGTTATTTGGTCAATGACAAACCAAATTTGGAAAAAATACAAAGTATAATTAGGTAGACGTGAGAAAATACTAGCATAACAGAAATAAAGCAACAGATTTAAAAAGTCAGATTAGCTGTAATAATCATGTACTGATTGTGCAAGGCTAAATCTAAGCTATTACAATCTATTGTAGAGAATATTCGTAGCTTGGGTTGTAGATTTAGGCAGAGGTTTGTCCTCAGAATTTGCTGCTTAGGATTGTATTTGCACAAAATTGGAGAAATGAAAAAAATCCCGACAGAAGAGGAAATAATTAAGAAAATAATGGAATATGCAGAAATGAGTAGATTAACAATGGCGATTAGAGAACAAGAAGAAAAAGATTATTATAAAATTTGGAATTTATTTTATGAATGGCTGGATAGAAGAATAAAGAATTGAATTATATAAGTATAGTATTACATATTGTTACTGATAAATAGATGAGTTAGATAGAGTAAGAAAATAAACTTGAAATATATTATTGAAAGTTGACTTAAAAGTTAAGGATAATAGAATAAGTGACATATGTGATATAAAATATTGATAGGAACAATTATAAATATATACAAGTTAAATATGTATTTTGTGCATGAAGAAATATGTACTCAACTGACACGCTGTGGAATAGAAAGAGGGTTTTATGTTTGTTTTTGTTGTGATAAAAATAAAAAACTTTTATTTAAAAAAAAAGAATTTGCTGCTTATATCTCTGACATTTTGTTACCAAACTAGGTAACATCTTCAGCAGAGGTTTAGGGGAAGTAACTTCTTCATTTATATAGGTCCCAGGTGGTTGGTTGATCTTGGGACTGGTTGAATCATAAGACTGATTCTGGTCTTGTGACTTCTGAGTGGTGCAAAATCCAACTAGTGAGGGGATGGTCAGTTTTGTTGTCAATTTGAATGGTCTGTTTTCTTATTGGTTCATATCCTTGTTCTAAGTCAATGTGTTGGACCCATTGGTAGAATGCCAGGCATCGATAAACTAATGTGCCTGGCAGGTTTGGCGTGGCTGATGACTTCGGCTTTGTCCCAGTCAAACCAGTGTTGTTTGTTGTCAGTGTGACTGGCAATTAGGGACTTCAGGTCATGCCATTTGACATTACATGTGTGAAATAAAATATGTGTCACCTAAAATGAGGTCGCTATCATGTATTAAACCTGAAAAGATAACTAAAGTAAAAGAGGTCATTTCTGTAATCAGCTGTACCTAATTTTCCTCTTGCTGTACATGTTAACAATTCATAACAACTTGATGGTACAGTGGTTAGAATGCAGTATTCCAGGCTAATTCTGGTGACTACCAACTTCTAGCAATTTGAGTCTCACCGGCTCAAGGTTGGCTTAGCCTTCCATCCTTCCAAAATTGGTAAATTGGGGACCCAGATTGTTGGGGGCAACATGCTGATTCTGTAAACCATTTAGAAAGGGCGTTAAAAGCACTGTGATGTAATATATAAGTCTAACTGCTATTGCTACTGCTATTCATATTAAAAAGGGCAGGGCTTCAATGGCATTGTTGTAGCCTCCATCTTGACTTTTTTGCCCTCCATGATTACTGACAAGGGTCCAGGAAGTGAAGCAAGAGGTTATAGATTCTTGCAATAGGAACTGTGAAAAATTCTCACACTACTCTCTCTTGTTTCTTCTCCAGCTTCCCAAGTTGAATCATTCCTCAAGCAGTTCTCCAAGCTATTTGCCAAGGTTTTACTTTCCTTCAGACCTTCCCAAGGCTCTTCTCAGAGTGGTACTGAAGGGAGAAACGTTGAATGTGATGCAACAAGAATCGATCAGGATCAGAAACCCAAGTGACCTACTTTTTGTTCAGACAGACAAACCCATCTACAAGGCAGGACAGGAAGGTAAGTGAGGTCCTTCCGGTGGAGAAATTGTAGAGATAGGGGTATAATCACACCTGGGATGAGAATTTCCATTGCTAAGCAAGTTAAGTGAGTTGTGCTTGATTTTATCATCTTCTTTTTTGCCACGGTTTTCAAGTGAATCACTGCAGCTATAGGTAATCCTCGCTACGAATGTAATAGAGTCTGCTAATTACATTCATAACCCAAGGATTCATTTGATTGAATTAATGAATGTGATCGCTCCCTGCTTTCCCCAATGCATTCGCTTATTGAATGCACATGTCGTTAAATGCAAATGAGGTATCTCGGGGTGGGGGAAGACGATGTGGGCCCTGGTGCTGGAGTAGGTCACCCAAGGCTTCCTCTGATTCACTGAGATTACCTCATGCTTCCATGGGTTCCACGCTATTGCTTCCTCATCTTATCCTATCCCACCAAGACTCCACAGACTGGTCCTGCTTTGCCAGAATCCTGGATTCCACTTACTCCTCCCCACCCCATTTCCTGTCATGCCCCTGTCAGAATCTGATTTGGAGGGGGAGGCTGAACAGCTGACAGGGAGTGGGAGTGTGGTTCCATTGGTTGTGGAAGAAACTGGGGAAGGACAAAGTCTGGCTGGGCAGAGCAGGGAAGAGGTAGAACAAGGGAGAGGGAATTCAGAGGAAGACCCAGGCCTCCCCCTCTTCATCTTAAAGAGAACGCAGGAAGAATGGAGAAGGGAGCAACGTGAGTTGCATGGCTTACGGGGGAGGAAAGGGCCTTGATTTCCTTCATTAGCTGCTGCTGGGAACACAGTGTTTAAAAAGGGAAGATGTGCACAGTAAACTGTTGGGAGCAAATCATGAATTATCTGGTGTTCTCAAGGTTCCTGGCGTCTTCCCAACTGTGTGTGTTTTGCTGTGCTTTTAAGTCTGCAATTCGTTCTCCTGCTCTGTCAAGTTAAATACTGCAGCGTGGTTTGTGTGGATTTTTATTTAGTTTGTATGTACTTTGTTTTCGGACTCAATTTCATTCACTTAAAGACTGGTTCTTGGGAGAGTTTTTCTCCAGCCGAAGGTAACCTGGACATTGGGGGCAAAGTTGGAGGTATTAAAGGGACACTTCTTGCTTATTTGACTGTACTGCCTTTGTGCCACACCCCAGGTCATCACATTTCCCATGGCTTTATTGAAATAGGCAGCATTTCTGCAGTCGGTTGTAAGGGTGAATGACCACTGTAGTGCTGCAACATGGGTAACTTTGGAACCGGGTGGTAAATATTTTTTTTGGGGGGTGGGTTTTTTTTTGTAATTTTGAACATTTGCTAATTAAACTGACAAAACTCAAGGAATACCTGTGAATCAGGAGCTTGGCTTTGCTCCTTGACTTTGCTTGCTGGAAGCTAGCTGGGAAGGTCACAAATGTCTATATGCGATCCCGGGATGCTACAACCATCACGTGACCATGGGAATGCTGTAATGGTTGTATAAGGAATGGTTGCAAGACACTTTTTTTCAGCACTGTTGCAATTTGGAATGGTTGCTAAAAGTTGTAAGTCAAGGACTACCTGTAGTCCCTTGCCAAGATAGTGTCTCTTTCAAATCATTGGAAATTTCTTATTTCTATGATAAATCTGGTTTATCTGGTTCTTTTTACAGATGAGCTTTCTTTTCGTAAGGCAGATTATTCTGTGATATTTTACATGTGTTACAGGCAGTTTGGTGCAGTGGTTAAGGCACCAGGCTAGAACCTGGGGGGACTATGAATTCTAGTCCGGCCTTATGCACAAAGCTAATTGGATGACAGTCATTCTTTCTCAGCCCTGGGAAGCAGGCACTGGCAAATCCTTTCTAAAATCTTGTGAAAAATCTGCAGGGACTAATTTGGGCAGGCTTCAGAAGTAAATGCTGAGTCAGAATAACAGAGTTGATAGGGACCTTGGAGATCTTCTAGTCCAAATCCTGCTCAAGCAGGAAACCCTAAACCAGGGATGTCAAACTGGCAGCCTGTGGGCCAGATGCATCATGCGCAGGCCATCCCCACCTCAGCTCCACGAAGGGGGAAAACGTCACAAAACATCACGTGACGGCAACATGATGTGGCGAGTTTGACACCCATGCTCTAAACAATTTCAGTCAAATGGTTGTTCAATTAGACAAATGATTGTCCAACCAGAGGCAAAGGCACACACATTCACACACACACAGAGTCTAAACAGATGGCTGCATTTGGTCTACTTGATCAAAGTAGCCTTGTGTTGGACCTGGTTAGTACTTTTGCAAACAGAGATAGAGGTTAGATCAGTACATCTCACCCACTATTTAGCAGACTTTTGATCAATATACCCCACAGATGTCCTTGATACAATATTTTTGGGCCTCCTGAGATACAACCATCAAATCAGGGCTTCTTGTTCAGTAACAAAAAGTCTGGAACCCTTCACTCCACTGCAGCAGTAGTGATGCCTCCTGCAGTGAGAAATTTGAAATTATTTGAATTTGGACCGCTGTAGTGTACTCTGGTTTGAGTGACCCTTTACAATTATTCAAAAGCTTCATTTGCTTCAGAAGGTAGCTGCCCACTTGCTGCTAAAGTGGAGAAGCTTCAGCAATGTGAACAGTGCTTGGTTTGCAGAAGATATGGTGGTTGCTTTGTAAGATGGTTAATAGGCAATTTCTGAAAGCAATTAGAAAGTGAGGCTTGCAAACTTAGGGTCCTTTAAAAAGCTTCATTGTGACTGCAAACAAGATAGTCAATCCCTTTGTCTTCTGGCATTCCAACCTGTGGAAAATCACTGTCCTTCTAGAAGCAGTCATCTGGAGCACATGTGAATGATCTCCTATCCTCTCCTTATCCAGAAAGGTTCTAAGGAATTTGTAATATTATTTGGTCTTCGCTGCTGTGATTGGTTCCATTTGCAGATATTTCAATTGCCATACATCCCCCAGAAGTCTGTGCTGGTTGCCACTAGGTTTTGGAGGCCAATTCAAAGTGCTGGGTTTGCCCCATAAAACCCTGCTTCCTTGGTCCCCAGTTACTGGGAGAACTCCCTCTCTGAACCTTTGTTTATGAGATGGTAGAGAGGTTTGTAAAGGAATGACAGAGAAGGCAGTCATAAAGCATCACTAAAAGCATGAAAACAGGCTTTTTCCACTGATTCCCTTCATGTAGGAATTACTTCCTACTGGAGGACCAGATCACCTCCAATTAATTTTTGGGCACATGTTGAAGATTATTTATGTGGCCACAAAGCCAATACTGTCCCTCTTCCTTTCACAGTGAAGATTCGCATTGTTTGTCTGCATGAAGACTTCCGTCCCGCAAATATGAAGGTAGGCTGTAACTGAGTACAATGGCTACTCATTCCCTTCCCTGGAAGGCTACAGCCTTCACTGAGGTTTCGCCTTGGCATAATATTTTTTTTCCCCCTACGTTCATATAATTCCTGCAGTAATAGTTAAACATGTCAAGATGGCTATGCCTATGAGCACATCCTGGTTTACAATGATCAATTTGCATCTCATCATACACACATATAAGCACAATGATCTTCCATATCTATGAAAGCCACAACGGGCATCAAAATGACATGTCAGAAAGATGCAAGTAATACATGTAATACAAACTGAGTCCTTCAGTTTGTAACTATGTTCCCTCTCCCATTATTTGTTAGCTTTGTACACTACCTTTTGTCCAGGAACTCAAGGTGGTTTCCTCCTCCCATTTTCCCCTCAATGACAATCCTGTAAGGATAGTAGAATACCAGAGTTGGAAGGGACCTTGGAGGTCTTCTAGTCCAACCCCGTTGAAACAGGAGATCCTATATAATTTCAAACAAATGGCTGTCCAGTCTCTTCTTAACAAGAGACTTAACAAGGCCATGGACCTGACCCAGTTAGTTTCTGCCCCCACTCACATAGGAGGACACATGCTGGACCTGATTTTTGTCTCTGGGCAGTGGTTGAATGACTGTAATTGGGGGGATTTAGTTATTACACCCTTGTCATGGACAGATCATTCCCTCCTTAGGCTGGATTTCTGTTCCGCTACCCCCCACCGCAGGGAGGCGGAGCCACTTAGATGGTTCCGCTCCAGGCGCCTAATGGACCCGGAGCGGTTCCAGAGGGAGCTTGGGCCATTTCCTGAATCTCTGGCTCTCAGCTCGCCTGGAGACCTGGTGGCCACCTGGGATGGGTTGGCCGCCGGGGCTCTAGAGCGAGTTGTGCCTCTGCGACCTCTGACCCAGCACAGATCCCATTTGGCTCCGTGGTATACGGAGGAGCTACGGGAGATGAAGTGCCGGAAAAGACGTCTAGAGGGCATTTGGAGGGCGAGCCGTTCTGAGTCTGACCGAACACAGGTGAGATCTCATATTAAGACTTACCTTGTGGCGATAGGGGCGGCGAAATCTTCGTATTTCTCCGCCCTTATTGCATCAGCAGAAAATCGGCCTGCCGCCCTGTTTAGAGTGACCCGCTCTCTACTTGAACCGAGAGCGCGGGATGACCTCTTGCAGGGTAGGGCGGAGGAGTTTTCCCGATTTCTGCATGATAAAATCGCTCAGAATCGGGAGGGGCTCGACTCCAATTGGGTGGTCCCGGGGGAGGTGTCCGGGGCAGGTCTTGAGAGTGTTATCTGGGGGGAGTTCGATCCTGTGACCGCCGAGGGTGTGGACAGGTTGCTGGGGGGTCTGAATGCCACCACCTGTTTATTGGACCCGTGTCCTTCCTGGCTGGTTTCGGCCGCCAGGGAGATGACACGAGGCTGGCTCCAGGGGATTGTCAACGCTTCCTTGAGAGAGGGGGTGCTCCCTACCGCCTTGAAGGCGGCGGTGGTGCGCCCCCTCCTCAAGAAGCCTTCCCTGGACCCAGCTATTTTAAACAACTATCGTCCAGTCTCCAACCTTCCCTTCGTGGCGAAGGTTGTTGAGAGTATGGTGGCACGTCAGCTCCCCCGGTACCTGGAGGAAGCTACTTACCTCGATCCGTTCCAATCGGGCTTCAGGCCTGGACATAGCACTGAGACGGCATTGGTCGCGTTGGTTGATGATCTCTGAAGGGCTCGTGACAGAGGGTTCTCCTCTGTCCTGGTCCTATTAGATCTCTCGGCGGCTTTTGATACTATCGACCATAGTATCTTATTGCGACGGTTGGGGGGGTTGGGGATTGGTGGAACCGTCCTTCGATGGTTCTCCTCCTTCCTCTCTGACCGTTCGCAATTCGTGTTGGCGGGGGGGGAGAGGTCCACCTCTAGGCCCCTGGTTTGTGGGGTGCCTCAGGGGTCGGTCCTTTCTCCCCTCCTGTTCAACATTTACATGAAGCCGCTGGGCGAGATCATCCGTGGTCTTGGAGTGAGGTGTCATCTGTATGCAGATGACACCCAGCTGTACATCTCCACTCTGGACCACCCCAACGATGCTGTGGGGGCTATGTCTAGGTGCCTGGAGGCCGTGCGGGACTGGATGGGCGGGAACAGGCTTCGGCTCAACCCATCCAAGACCGAGTGGCTGTGGTTTCCGGCGCCCCGATATAGCCAGCTGACACCTTCGCTGGCTATTGGGGGGGAAGTTTTGCCCCCCACAGAGAGGGCTCGCAACCTGGGAGTCCTCCTGGATGTACGGCTGTCGCTTGAACATCACATCGCGGCCGTCTCCAGGGGGGCGTTTCATCAGATCCGTCGGATCTACCGGTTGCGGCCCTTCCTGGATCGGGACGCCTTGCGCACGGTCACTCAGGCCCTTGTCACCTCTCGCCTGGACTATTGTAATGCCCTCTACATGGGGCTCCCTGCGGGGAGCATCCGGAGACTCCAGTTGGTGCAAAATGCAGCCGCGCGGGTGATTATGGGGGCGTCACGTAGCGCCCATGTGGCGCCTCTCCTGCGCGAGCTGCATTGGTTGCCGGTGGCTCTCCGGGTTCGCTTTAAGGTTCTAGTTTTGACCTTTAGGGCGACCCATGGCATGGGACCAGGTTACCTTCAGGACCGCATTCTGCCAACGTTCTCCAACAGGCCGGTGCGTTCCCACAGGGAGGGTCTGCTCCGGGTGCCGTCGGCCGCTATGTGTCGTCTGGCGGCGCCAAGGAGTAGGGCCTTCTCTGTGGGTGCCCCCGCCCTCTGGAATATTCTGCCACCGGAACTTCGTACCGGCACGGACCTGAGGGCCTTCAGGCGCGCGTTGAAGACCTGGCTCTTTGAGCAGGCCGGCCTGGGCTGAGATGATGATTTTAAATTTGATCTCCATTTTCAATTTTAAATTGGGTTTTAAGGGTGGGGGGGGTTTCTTAGTCTTATTACGCAGCCGATTTAAATTTAATATTTTTTAACTTTTGTATTTTCTGTGGGGTTTTTAGATGAGCTGTTCACCGCCCTGAGTCCCTTGGGAGAAGGGCGGTATATAAATGGAATTAATAAATAAATAAACAACCTCCAGTGATGGAGCATCCATACCTTCTGAAGGCAAACCATTCCATTGATTAACTGTTGTCACTGTCAGTAAATTTCTACAGTTCTACAGAGGAATTATTGAGTCTGTCATCTGCATCTCTATAACTGTCTAGTTTGGTTCTGCAACCCAACAGGACAGACCCAGACTTCAGAAGATAATTAGGACTGCAGAAAAAACAATTACTACCCACCTGCCTTCAACTGAGGACCTGTACTGCACGAGTCAAAAAGAGGGCTGTGAAAATATTTACAGACCCCTCACATCCTGGACATAAACTGTTTCAACTCCTTTCCTCAAAACGACGCTATAGAGCATTGCACACCAGAACAACTAGGCACAAGAACAGTTTTTTCCCGAAAACCATCACTCTGCTAAACAAATAATTCCCTCAACACTGTTCAACTATTTACAAAGTGTACACTACTATTACTGTTAATCTTCTCATCACTCCTTATCACCCATCCCCTCCCACTTGTGATTGTAGGACTGTAACTTTGTTGCTTGTATCCTTACGATTTATAGACTGTTTCCTAGTATGATTTGGTTGTTGATTGTACCCTATGACTATCATTATGATTCTTGATCCTTAACGAATGTACCTTTTCTGTATGTACACTGGGAGTATTTACACCAAGACAAATTCCTTGTGTATCCAATCACACTTGGCCAATAAAGAATTCTGTTCTGTTCTATTTCTCAGTTCTAGGTCTCTTCTCTCTTTGATTAGTTTCCATCCATTGCTTCTTGTTCTACCTTCAGGTGCTTTGGAGAAGAGGTTGACCTTTTTTTCTTAGTGGCAGCCCCTTAGATATCAGAACACTGCTGTCATGTCACCCTTAGTCCTTATTTTCATTAAAGTAGACATACCCAATTCTTACAATCGTTCTTCATTTTTCTGATTCTCTAGTCCCCTAACCATTTTCAGATGGTTGGGATAAGAAACAGGAACTGACCCAAAATCTCCCAGAACTTTCTATGCCTGAGGAGGACCAGGATTTGACTTCCCTGCTCCTACTGCAACAAATTCCCCACTGCCCCACAAACAGAAGAGATTACCTATATCATATATTCACATTTCCTCTTTGTGTATACATGTGTATAAGATTATAATTCATTGTCTTATAGTTTCTGATTTCTCTCTCTCTTTTTTTATTTCTGTCAGATTCCTTTAATTTACGTCCAGGTAAGTACTCTTTTTCTTTTACCACAATAAAAAGATGTTGATACACCCCTAAATTATTTTTGCTGGTATCAAAATTGCACAATTTTCAGCATAATTCAAACCCAATTATCATCATGCACAATTTTTAGTTTTTCTTTTCTTTTGTTTAAAAAGGAGATCCACCAAATTTTATGGGACACATTGAAAGAAAAGGTCCAGTTTGGGCTTGATAGAATTACAATTAGTGTACCTATTAGTTGGAAGAAGCTAGTTGGACTGTGCCTTATGTACTCTACTTTCTTTAAGAAATTCTGGAAAATGAGTAAGTTGCCAAAAATTGGAAGAGGGCAAATATATCAATTTGTTATCAAAATTGACATGTTTTTGGAAATGCCTTAGTATATAAGCCAAAATAACACATATGTACACAAACATGCCTGTGAGGATTCTACAGTAGGTCATAAAAATGATTTTATGCAGTGGTGGAATTCAAATAATTTAACAACCAGTTCTCTGCCCTAATGATTTCTTCCAACAACCAGTTCACTAAACTGTTCAGAAAGTTAACAACTGGTTCTCCCGAACTGGTGTGAACTGGCTGAATCCCATCACTGATTTTATGCCCCTTAAAAACAGTGCAATAATTTACCAGAGGTTAGCATGCATTTGTCAACAGGTTTTGTCAGATTATGCTTATCTTTACATCACGTAACATTTTCAATAGATAGTGGCATTGCAATAGATATGATTCTGATTTACAAGCTAATAAAATAAAGGCTCAAAGACATTCTATCAGTTAGATCCTCAACTTGACTTGAAAACCAAATCCTGAGTTTTCATAATGTTTTTCACCAGACGAATGAGAGACATTGAATAGTGTGCCACAAAGTTTAACTGTATGTCAGGATTCCAGCAGTTACTCCATTTTGTATACACGTTTTATAGTTGACACTGTATACAAGTAGTTAACTAATGATAGTAATAGAACTTACCACCATGATTGTAAGTGTATCAGTTGCAAAAGGAGCCAGTCACATGACTGACCTTTTTTTTTATGACAGTTAAATGGACCAATGATTTGCTTTGGGTGCGGTTTTATAGATAACCAGGAGTAAGTGGCGGGTTTTTTCGACAAAACTGTCGTAAAATGCAGTCACGTGACTGGGACCCCACAAATGGCTATAAATGCACCCGTGAGCTGAATACCTTGTCATGTGACTTGGTGGGGGGCAACTGTTGGAACTTTGAATTTGGATTGTTGGTAGCCTGAAGTAACTTGGAACAATTGCTAAGTGATCCTTGGTTATAAATCAAGGATTACCTGTATTTAACTTTGTGGAAAAGTGACTGAACCAATGGAATGTAGGCCAGAGTCATAGGAGGGAGGGAAGAGATAAAAAAGCTTGGAATCTCTGGTGTGCAGAAAGAGAACAAAGGGGAATCCTCCTATTTTGCAGATTACAGGCAATCCTCAATTTATTACCATAATTGAGCCCAAAATTTCTATAGATGAGCAAGACAGTTCCCATTTTTTTGGCCACAACTGTTAAGTGACTCACTGCAGTTGTTAAGTGAATCTTGTGGCCATTAAGTGAACCTGGCTTCCCCACTGACTTTGCATCTCAGAAGCTGACTGGGAAGATCACAAAATGTCGTAAATATATACCTGTTGCCGAGTGCCTGAATTTTTATCACAACCACTGAGATGTTACAATGGTTGTAAGCGTGAAAATTGGTCTTTAGTCCTTTTTTTTAACTAAATGAATGGTTGAAAGTCAAGGACTACCAGTGTATCTGATAGTTATGCAAGTAAGTGCTTTGGTCTGGCAAGTTTTTCTGTCCATAAGTGAGCAACAGTAAATAAAGTTGTTTTCTTTAAGAGGCTACTGGACTTTGTTTTTTCTTTGAAGACGTTTTGCTTCTCATCCAAGAATCTTCTTCAGCTCTGAGAAACGTAACATCTTCAAAGAAAAAACAGAAAGTCCAGTTGCCTCTCAAAAAAGTACCTTTGGGACAACCATGAGCTGGATGGCTGAGAATCTCCATAGATAACAGTAAAGAAACTATTCAGAAATAACTTCTCATGTTCTTAGCTCATTGGGCATGGGAAGATAGGATGGCCCATTACAAATATCCAAAAGAAGGAGCTGCAGAATAAGGCTATTTAAAGAGTCATAATCTTAGGTTTCCAGAAGATTAATTCCAGTTCAATAACAGAACAACAGAGTTGGGAAGAATTTTGGAGGTCTTCTAGTCCAACCCCCTGCGCAAGCAGGAAACTCTATACTGTTTCAGACAAATAGTTGTCCAATTTTTTCTTAAAGAGACGTTTCACAAAACTTCCTAACAATAAAGGAACATCTTTACTGGTAGTAGAAAAGTAGCATAGAGGTTTGAGTGGTTGGATCACTGGGCAGATTAGCAAGTCCACATTTGAGACCCAAGAACTGCCATGGGCCGGGGTTGAGCTCATCCTTCACTCCAATTCCAGCCAGGGACATAAAAGAAGATCCCAACAAGGTATCTCCAGGGCAATGGTGATATCACCAGCTAATCTTTTCAATCTGGAAGTGCCTCGGTGTTTCTGACTCTGTGCAAATAATTAGTAATAGATATTCCTGAAGAATAATTCTGTCATGCTCATCATCCTGGAATACCATTTCTTCGAAGTGTTCTACAATACTTTCTGGAGATGAGTAATAATGTGAAAATAATCACTTGAAGTCACCATTATGATGGACTTAACGGACAATTTGGGAGTTCTCCTGCACTAGGTCTATCATTAGAAATGTAGCCGCTGGCTATGATGTTATGTGAATAGGGATAATGGATGGTATTTTATCGTATCTTCCAGGACATCTAAGTATTTTGGCTGGCCTTGATTTTTTCCCCATGCTATTGTATCAGAGCATGAACTCTAAGTCATTGGGACTTAAACATTGACCTTAAGTCAATGGAACAAAACTTGCATTATCCTACGGAAATGAAGAAATTTGGAGAGGGCAGTGGATAACCAGGGATGGACTTTTATCTGGAAGGGCTGTGAACTCAGCTCAGTTCCAAGAAGTTTTTTGTTAAAGACACTGAATTTATATTTTTATGATTTGAATTAACGTTTAATTTCTAGTTGATTGTACATGTATATTTTAGGGATGCTTCAGAATTTGATTTTCTCCTCCAGAATGAGTACTTATAATGTGATATAATTTACTCAAATTGTGGGCACCATTGTTCCCTTAGGTTATCTAGAACAAATAGATTTTTTTATATGATTTACTACGGGGCGGAAGTGGGGAGAGAAAGATTTTAAATATTAACCACCATTGCAATTTTTTTTACCAAGAAGTCAGAAGTACTTTGTGGGGGGAGTACCTCCCTATTCTGATTGGGGTGAAATAGGATTTCCAAATCCACCCACATCAGTTAATGATTGAGTGATTAGGGTTTCAAAAGAAAGAATTCAAATTTGAATTAGGTTCTGGGAACTTGGCAACCCACAGTTTATTACTTTGGGTTCCAACTGGTTGGAAAAGAGAAGAACAAGCAAATTCCAATTTCTTTCATCCTCTGGTCTTCAATAGTTTCAATCAGAATACAGCTGGAAATAACCTTCATTGTCTTCTAATCCAACCACCCCTGCTCACAGAGACCCTGGCCTATACCATTACAGCCAAGTGACTGTCCAATCTCTTCTTAAAAACCTCCAGTATGAAGTACCTACAACTTCTTAGGGCAAGTTGTTCCATTAGTTAATTGTTCTGTTAAGAAGTTTCTCCTTAATTCTAGGTTGCTTCTCTCCATGATTAGTTTCCATCCATTGCTTCATCTTTCCTTCTGGTGCTTTGGAAAATAAATTGACCCCTTCCTCTTTATGGAAACTTTTCAAATACTGGAATATTTTAATATTTTTATTATTTAAATGTTTCCACAAATTAAGACTAGAACTGAATTAAATCTGCCAGTGACTTTTGGTGTTCACCTGGACTCATTGCCCAGGTAACGTTCTTGTAATCATGCTTAAGTAAGTTGCCATGGTATTCTTCCAGAATTTTTTAAAAAATTCCTTGTCCATTTTAAGCTCAAAGATTTCCTGGTGGTTTTCCATTCAGAAATTAATCTGGTCCAACCCTGGACAGGTCCAGGTAGTTTTCTTGGCAACATCATGTGCATGGTTTCCTGGAATCTTTTTTCAGACATCTTAATTTATAGCCCTAAAATTTCCTAGGCATTTTCTATCAAAATAATAGCCATTTCCATCTTGGCTAACACCAACAATACAAAAGTGGTTTGCCATTCGTTTGCTCCAGGTGTTTTTTTTTTACTTTTTAGTCCAGTGGGATTTCCTGGTGGTCTCCCATTCAAGTATTTCTTGTTGGATTGGGTGGCCATGGACATTTGATAGTAATAAGTACGTACGTAATCAACTGACCGACCAACCAACCAACTAACCAACCAGTCCTAATATTCATAGTTCAGTATTTCTCAATCTTGACAATGTTAAGATGCGTGGATTTCAACTCCCAGAGTTGGCTGGCTGGGAAATTCTGGGAGTTGAAGTCCATACATTTTAAAGTTGCTAAACACAATGTTGCCTTCTTAAAAAAGGCTTACCTCTTGACTGACCCACTCACCTATTCTTCTGAAGACTGCAAAACCTGTTATTGCTCCTTCTCTAACTGGTCTTAAGCTATTTTTCCCTCCTAGCAGCCTCAAAGGCCTAATAAGTTTCATTTTACAACTGGAATACTCTCTTTTTTCTGTCTCTGTTGTGAAGCCAAGAGAAAATGTCATTGACCAGGTAAAGTTCTCTGATAAGATTGGTTGCAAATTGACTTGAAAACTGGGGAAAGTGCCAAGAGGGCTTCTGGATGGAAAAGGTGCGGTGTGTTTTCCTGGTAGGGAAGTGCAGATAACAAAAGTGTGTATGTGTGTGTATTTTTTTAAAATGAGTCAATTGGTTCTGACGGAATGAAGGCAGAGTTGTGGATCCAATTTTTTTACTTTTTAAAAAATATTTTTCCCCAAATGCTTTGCCTGCTGTTGTGAAATCTGATTTTTATTTACACACATACCCCCTAATATACCAACTGCCTTGCAGCTGTTCTGGTTTCTAAGGCTTTAGAAAGGATTCATTTTCCCAACCACTTGACTACCAGATCTTGTGTGAGGATTCCCAACATTTTCAGCCCATATTTTTGGAGGACATCTGACGAGGAAGTTGTTTTAAATCAACTGTAATTTCAAGGCCTTCCATTTCTGTGATGGCTTATCTATCCACAAAGCCAATACTATCAGTTTTCTCTTTTATCTCTGCAAGACATCTGTCTGTGAGCTTCTGTTCTCCATTCCTATCAAATTCCCTTCTCTGAGTGCAGTACAATCCGAGTGAGGCACCAGCTTTTCAATTTGCCCATAGCAAATTTAAGACAAAGCAGCTTGAAAGCAGCTGAACAAAATTTGGAAATGTATTTGTGCAGCCAATAGAATAACGGAATAATCTCCATGTGAATTGGTTTAAGATTCTGGGAACCTTTGGGGGAAGATTGACCAGAAGATGGGATGGGGCATTAAGTGTTCTATCAACACCAAAAGCTCTCATGTTTGCATTTTTTGTGACTGACAGGATCCCAAGAAAAATCGTCTGTTCCAATGGAATGATGTTAAACTTAGTACGGGCCTCACCCAGCTGTCTTTCCCTCTGTCTTCTGAGCCTGCCTTAGGCACCTACAAATTGGTGGTAGAAAAATCCTCCAAGGAGATTGCTGAGCACACATTTAATGTGGAAGAATATGGTAAGAAAGATCAAGCCTACTTTTGTGAGCCCTGAGTAGAATTGGGTACTGATTGTATTCCTATCAATCTCTTTGTATGAATGTTTTCATAAATGAAATAGAAGAGATAGCATCCACAGCATTCTTGGAATGAACCTGTGACCGCCAAAAGGGACCTCTATTTCAAATTCTTCTTGTATTGAACAAGGATCCTGGATTTCCAAGTATTGACTTAGCACAATGTTTCTCAATAGCACCAATTTTAAGATGTGTAAACTCCGTCTCCCAGGATTCCTCAGCCAGTACTTGAAGATACTCTAGACAACATCTGGCTCACTGGGTCATTGTTTCAGGGATATTTCCTTATCTCAACTGAGTAACATAATGATCACGAGAGGGTAAAAAAACAGTAGGATTGGGAGCGACTTCTGACTTCCTGACAGCTTTCCCATTGAGTTTTTTGTGTGGAAAGCAGGCGGGAGGTAATGGAAATAATGAACATGTGGCTGCAACTAACTGATGGTCTTGAGTCTGTTGTTATTTTGCCAAATTTCAGTCAGTGGAATAATAGATCCTGGATTTTGACACATTCTTTAAATTAGTCCATTTGAAGTAGGTTGATTAAAATCTTTTTGCCATATAAGGCACTGTATTGCCCAATTGAAGATTACCAATGGACAAAAGAAACCAGAGGGTTTTTGTAATATAGTATATAGATGGGCTTAACTCCCAGACTTCCCTAGCCAGCACTTTATTATGTGTAGAGTGGGGAATTCTGGGAGTTGAAGTCCACACATCTTAAAGTTGCTGAAAAGGGGAAACTTTACCTTAGCATTTAGTATTTTCAGCTAGGGTTCAACACCATTTTAATATTATAAGATAGCAAAACAGGACTTTGCATGGCTTGAAGGGTATATGAAATTCTCCTTTAGAATTGACATTTCTCTCCTCTTTTTAGTATTACCCAAATTTGAAGTTTTGGTGACGGTACCAAAGCAAATCTCAATTCTAGCTACAGAATTTGAAATGACTGTTTGTGGGAGGTAAGTTTTAATAAGGTTATTTTTCTTTATTTTGGGGGGGAAAGGGAGAATGAAAGACTTCTCCCTGGATCTCTGTTTTATTGCAGATACTTTCCTTTGGGGTGGGAATGCGGAGAGGGTATCAAAAGGTCAAGATGGTGACAAGAAAGACATAACTTTTTAGAAGCCATGTGTTGGAAAATTATATATGTGGGTAATTTCTATTTTTGTCCCTGACACGTTCCTAGTCACTCTCGATATCCCGTTCAGAGTAAACCCTTGCAATTCTATGCAGCATTTCTATACTAGCAAATTTTATATGTCAATTCAATTCTAGAAAAAATATAAATTCATTGATTTAACAAATCAGCAAATATCAGAAACAGTTTATAGGCAAAACTGGGATAAAAAACAAATAAAAACATGGAGAAACATGAACAGCAGATAAGGACTAAAATTATATACATATATCCAGCTATATATTGAAAGGCACAAAACTTTCCAAAGTCACTGAAAACAACACTGCACTCCTCCCCAATCAGGTTTCAGGCCCGGACACAGCACGGAAACGGCATTGGTCGCGTTAGTGGATGATCTCTGGAGGGCCCATGACAGGGGATTTTCCTCTGTCCTGGTCCTATTAGATCTCTCAGCAGCTTTTGATACTGTCGACCACAGTATCTTATTGCTGGGGGGTTGGGAGTGGGAGGTAGTTCTAGAACCACTACGGTGGTTCTCCTCCTTCCTCTCCGACCGTTCGCAATTTGTGTTGGCAGGGGGACAGAGATCGACCTCGAGGCCCCTCATTTGTGGGGTACCTCAGGGGTCGGAGCTCTCGCCCCTCCTGTTCAACATTTATGTGAAGCCTCTGGGTGAGATCATCCGTGGCTTTGGGGTAGAGTTCCACCAGTATGCTGATAACACTCAGCTGTACATTTCTATCCCGGGCCACCCCGATGAAGCCATTGAAGTAATGACTTGGTGCCTGGAAGCCATGCAGATTTGAATGGGTCTTAACAGTCTTCGGCTCAACCCGACCAAAACCAAGTGGCTGTGGTTTCCTGCGCCCAGATACAGCCAGCTCACTCCATCGTTGGCCATGGGGGGAGAAGTTTTGACCCCCACGGAGAGGGCGCGCAATCTGGGTGTCCTCCTGGATGTACGGCTGTCGTTGGAAGAGCACATAGCAGCTGTCGCCAGGGGGGCTTTTTGTCAGGTCTGTTGGATCTACCAGTTGTGGCCCTTTCTGGATCCGGGCGCTCTTCGCACATCACTTCTGCTCTCGTCATCTCCCGCTTAGACTATTGTAATGCTCTCTACATGGGGCTCCCCTTGAAGAGCATCCGGAGGCTTCATCTGGTGCAAAATGCGGCCGCGCGGGTGATCTTGGGGGCTCCTCGGAGCTCCCATGTTACACCGCTCCTGCGCGAGCTGCATTGGCTTCCAGTGGCCTTCCAGATGCGATTCAAGGTGTTGGTGGTCACCTTTAAAGTGCTCCATGGCTTGGGACTCGGGTTCTTACGGGACCATCTGCTGCCACCATCGGCCTCCCGCCGGCCAGTGCGCTCCCACAGGGTGGGCCTCCTTGGGGCGCCGTCAGCCGGACGATGCCGGCTGGCGGCCCTGACGGTGCAGGCCTTCTCTGCAGGGGCTCCCTCTCTCTGGAATGAATTACCCCCAAAGATGTGGGCCATCACTGACCTGCAGTCCTTCCGGCGTGCATTAAAGACCCACCTTTTCCAACAGGCCAGTCTGGCCTAGTATTAATTACTAGGGTTTTAAATTTTGGAAATTTTTAACTTTTTTACCCTTTTTACTCTGCTTTTATAATATCATTCCAGCCACTAGTTTAATTTCTTTTAAATCTCTTTTAATTTTTTTACTATTTATGTCGTTTTTATCTTGGCTGTACACCGCCGAGTCCCTTTTTTGGGAGAAGGGGCGGTATAAAAGTGTAATAAAATAAATAAAGAATAAATAAAGAATTCCAAAGGCAGTAGCCTTTACTTATTCTAGTTTTAAATCTTTGACATACACCACAGTAGCAGAATAGAGATGAGATGGAGAGGAGGAAACCACGTTACTCTTTCTCTATGCTACACCATGTAGGAAAATGTGGGGCAGATATAAGAGATGGTATTCAGCAGGTTCTGACCAGTTCTAGAGAACCGGTAGCAGAAATTTTGAGTAGTTCAGAGAGCCGGCAAATACCACCTCTGACTGGAAATTTTACAGTATCCTTCCCCTGCCACACCCACCAAGCCACACCCACAGAACCGGTAGTAAAAAAATTGAATCCCACCACTGGCGGATATGTGTAACTCCACGGATTACCCCATTCCCTCCTCTTCCAAACTGTGCTCTTTCACATCAACAATATGCAATATTCCAGTCCCCTTTCCAGTGATTAATTTATGCACAATACAGGGATGAGATGCATTGTTAGCCTCTAGCCTTCCTTCAAACACCATTCGCAAGATAGGTGCTATCACTGTGTCATGAGTCTCATGGCTGTCCAGCCCAAGGCAGAAAAGGAGAGCATTGCCACCAGAGTCCATAATCAATCATGCTGATGGAACAATGGAGTCCCATGTTTGGGGAATAGCTTCACAACATCACTGGCAAGAGGATTTCTCATACTGATAAAATAAGTTGCAATGTTCAAAAGAACGAACAGATGCAGACTACCATGTTTTCACAAAAGAGGCAAGCCTTCACCCTTCTATATCATAAAAGCATACAAAAAATTACCGCTGTAGATTGTTTTTTTTAACTTTTTAATCAGTTTGGTTCTGGATGCAGGTATACCTATGGGAAACCTGTCCCTGGCCTGGTGAAAATGACCATCTGCCGTCGTTATGTGCAATATAATCCGTGTCCAGGAATAGACCCGAATCTGTGTGAAGAGTACAGTGGAGAGGTACGTTCCAGATCAAGGAAAATGTTCTAGATGGGATGTGGAATTTGTAGTTCATCAAAAATTCTTTAGTTCTGATTCCTGCTAGTTTGAGCCAGCATGGACAATTGAAAGATGGGAATATTAGTCCAGCTACTAAAGAAGTTGACCATCTTTGCTCTAAAGGAACTAAGGCATCAGACCTCAAATTACTTACGGGACCGCCTGCTGCCATCAACAGCCTCCCGCCGCCCAGTGCGCTCCCACAAGGTTGCCCTCCTCGGGGTTCCGCCGCCTGATCGTTGCCGTCTGGTGACCCCGAGGGTGCGGGCCTTCTCTGTGGAGGCCCCCTCCCTGTGGAATGATTTGCCCCCGGAGATACGGGCCATTACCGACATCCAGACTTTCCGGCGCGCAGTAAAGACCCTGTTTTTCCAGCAGGCCGGCCTGGCCCAGTAAACGGTTCTTGGGGTTTTACATTAATTGGTTTAAATTTTTGAATTTTTAATATAATCCTTGAATTTTAAATTTGGTAATATTTTGTATTTGATGGGATTTCGGCCGGATCAATTCTATTTAATTTGTTTTTAATTGTATATATTGTTCGTTTTTTAGTAGGCTGTACACCGCCCTGAATCCCTTTTTGGGAGAGGGGGCGGTATAAAAATTTAAATAAATAAATAAATGAAGGAAGCAAGGTTCACATGGTCTCATTAATCAGCTTCAATGACAGGGAAAGGAGGTTAGATGACACAAAACATGGCTATTTCAGAAATTTTTGGCAGTTTCTCTGCGAGCTATTAGTTTTTCTTACGGATTTCATAACAGGTGTTCATCTGCCATGTTTTGAAAATATTCTCTCTGCCCTTGCATATTCCTATGCTCCTACTTTGCGCTTGCATCAATAGCCTCCTCTTGATTCCAGAGTTGTATGAGTGCCAATGGTGTGCATGAGTGCGTAGCTAATTCAAGAAAATGAGGTGTCTTTTCCAACACATTTTATTTAAAAATTGTTGCAGTTCATGAAAGCTTATGCCATTTAACAAAATATATAAGTTAGAAAAGGGGTTATCAGACTCCTGATTTTTTTTTGCCACTCTAAACTAAGAGTTCTCTTCCAATGCCTACAAGGAAAGGGGATTATAATGATCTCTCTCTCTCTCTCTCTCTCCCCCCTTCTCTCTCATACATACATAATCACTCACCCACACAAACACAACACCCCAGTATTCTTTTCCATTCTTCTTCTGAGGATCCCACTTCTCTGCTCCTGTTAGTGCTGGAAAGAGAATTTAGTTCTTTTTCTGCTGCTGAGGGCTATGGAGCAATTGAGACAGAGTCAGTTATGTTCCAATGAAAGCCACTATTGGTGGGGGAATCAACTGAGTGAAATTCCTGAGTAGAGGGCTGAACTTGATGGCCTCAAGGTTCTCCAAATCTTGGAGAAAACTTGGCAATGTTGACCTGAAGCAGGCAAGTAGTTTCCCAAGAGATTTGGTAGGATTTCAACTTTTGAATATTCTTTTCGGTAATCTGTAAAGTATCCTTTGCTGATTTGATGACCTCTAGCTACACAGTTCAGGCTGGCTGTGACTTATGGACTTTCAATTCCAATGAATACAGCCAGTTGAAGAAGGCCACAAGTAAGGAAACATTGTTTTTAAAATCACTGGCTTCTTGGTTAGTATTTTTTGTTTTCCCTTACAGGCGAATGGACATGGGTGTTTCTCTCACATGATAAAAACCAAGATGTTTCATCTGAAGCAAAGTGGTTTGGAAGCGAGCATTAAGGCAGAAGGAAAGATCACCGAGGAAGGCACAGGTATCTTTCAGGAAACAGCAGGGAAAGGGGGTTGAGCTAGATCTTAGGAGGAACTTCCCAACTAGATGAGAGATGAACCAATGAAACAGGCTGCCACATGAAACAGTGAACTTTCCTTTGCTGAAGGGCTTCAGACAGATTATGAATGGTCAGTGCAATGATTCCCAATGTGTGATTTCCCGAAGACCCTTTCAAGGGGTCTGGAAAGTCAAATAAATGAACTTATCAGTTTTAATTTTTAATACAGTATATATTTATAGATATAATCTCAATCATTTTTAAGACTGTAAAGGGTTCCTGAGACTAACGTGTTTGAGAACTGCTGCTCTGTGAGGTTCTAGCTCTAAGATATCTGAACAAGGGGGGAGGGGGTTCAACAAGGGGGGAGGGGCCAGGGGAGAGGTGGGGGGGGGTTTGTAGTAATTAGTAAGGAAGATCTATGTCCTAGGGAATCCACTGTTCCTCAGACGACCGGATGTTTATCCCTTTTTGTGAAATGTGGTTCCGGGGTTCAGATGGGCCTATTGATCACATACCTGGCTCCCTGCTATGTGACATCGGCCCTGCCTGAGCTCCTCGAGGTCATGGCCGGCTTGGCGGTTGAGACCCCCAGGCTTATGGTCATGGGGGATTTCAACCTGCCTTCAGCTGGCGGTACCTCGGGGATAGCCCAGGAGTTCTTGGCTTCCATGACAGCCTTGGGCCTGACCCAGTTAATTAGGGATCCCACTCACATTGGGGGTCACATCTTGGACTTGGTTTTTGTCTCTGGACAGTAGCAGGATGATCTAGGTTTAGGGAACATAGTTGTTCAGCCCGTCATGGTCTGATCATTCACTCCTTAGGCTTGACTTCCATACTGCACCCCCTCATCGCAGGGAGACGGAGCCGATACGATGGTTCCGCCCCAGGCGCCTGATGGACTCGGACAGGTTCCTGACGGAGCTTGGGCCATTTCCCGACGCTCGGACACACGACCCGGTTGAGGACCTGGTCGCCACCTGGGATAGGGTGGCGGCTGGTGCCCTTGATTGGTCGTGCCCTTGCGGCCTCTGACCCGATGCCGATCCCAATTGGCTCCCTGGTTTTCCGAGGAGCTGAGGGAGATGAAGCATTAGAAAAGACGCCTAGAGAGTGGTTGGAGGACCACCCGCTCCAGATCTGACCGAACACTATTGCGGTCCTATATTAGGACCTATTTAGTGGCAATAGAGGTGGCGAAGCGCTCTCACTTCTCTGCCCTTATCGCGTCCGCGGAGAATCACCCAGCCGCCCTTTTTAGGGTGACCCGCTCCCTCCTAGAGGTGGGAGCGCGGGATGAACCTCTACAAGGGCGGGCTGAGGATTTTTCGAATTTTCTCCAGGACAAAGTCACTCAGATCCGGGATGGGTTGGACTCTGACTGGGCAACTTCAGACGGGGGGACAGGGGTGGAGTTCGGTGAGGTTATCTGGGGAGAGTTTGATCCTGTGACCCTCGAGGATGTGGACAGGATGCTGGGTGGGCTTAATGCCACCACATGTTTATTGGACCCATTTCCCTCCTGGCTGGTTTTGGCCACCTGGGAGGTGTCACACGGTTGGTTCTAGGGTATTATAAATGCTTCCTTGAGTGAGGGGTTCTAACCTCCTACCTTGAAAGAGGCGGAGGTGAGATCCCTCCTCAAGAAACCGTCCCTGGATCCGACCTTATTGTCTAATTATCGTCCTGTTTCCAACCTTCGCTTTATGGCAAAGACTGTTGAGAGTATGGTGGCACGACAGCTCCCCAAGCATCTGGAGGAATCATCCTATTTGGATCCAAGCCAATCAGGCTTCGGGCCCGGGCACAGCACGGAAACGACATTGGTCGCGTTAATTGATGATCTCTGGAGGGCCCGTGACAGGGGATTTTCCTCTGTCTTGATCCTATTAGATCTCTCAGCGGCTTTTGATACTGTCGGCCACAGTATCTTATTGTGGCGGCTGGGGGGGTTGGGAGTGGGAGATACCATGTTACGGTGGTTCTCCTCCTTCCTCTCCGACCGCTCGCAATTTATGTTGGCAGGGGGACAGAGATCGACCTTGAGGCCCCTGATTTGTGGGGTACCTCAGGGGTCGGAGCTCTTGCCCCTCCTGTTCAACATTTATGTGAAGCCGCTAGGTGAGATCATCCGTGTCTTTGGGGTAGAATTCCATCAGTACGCTGATGATACTCAGTTGTACTTTTCTACCCCGGGCCACCCTAACAAAGCTGTAGAAGTGATGACCCGGTGCCTGGAGGCTGTGTGGGGTTGGATGGGGCAAAACAGGCTTCAGCTCAACCCAGCTAAGACCGAGTGGCTGTGCTTTCCGGCGCCCCGATACAGCCAGCTTACTCCTTCACTGGCCGTGGGGGGGGGGAATTCTGGCCCGCACGGAAAGGGCACGCAATTTGGGTGTCCTCCTGGATGTACGGCTGTCGTTAGAAGATCATATAGCAGCTGTCACCAGGGGGGCTTTTTGTCAGGTCCGTAGGATCTACCAGTTGCGGCCCTTTCTGGATCGGGACGCACTTCGCATGGTCACATCTGCCCTCGTCATCTCCCGGCTGGATTATGCCAATGCTCTCCACATGGGGCTCCCCTTGAAGAGCACCCAGAGGCTTCAGCTGGTGCAAAATGCAGCCACACGGGTGGTTTTGGGGGCTCCTCGGAGCTCCCATGTTACACCACTTTTGCGTGAGCTGCATTGGCTCCCGGTGGCCTTCCGGGTGCGATTCAAGGTGTTGGTGACCACCTTTAAAGTGCTCCATGGCTTGGGACCTGGGTATTTATGGGACTGCCTGCTGCCACCGTCAGTCTCTCGCCGACCAGTGCGCTCTCATAGAGCGGGCCTCCTTGGGGTGCCGCCGGCTGAACGGCTGGCAACCCTGAGGGTTCGGGCCTTCTCTTTGGGGGCCCCCTCCCTCTGGAATGAATTGCCTCTGGAGATGAGGACCGTCCCTGACCTATTGACCTTCCGGCGCGCACTAAAAACCCACCTATTCCATCTAGCAGGTCTGGCCTAGAGTTATGTGAAATGGTTTTAAATTCGGTTTTTAAATGGTTTTTAATTTTTTTAATTCCCCACTTTTAACTCTTAAAGCCAATCTATTTAATTCTTTTAATTTATTTTAAATTATTGTATTTGTATTTATATGTTTTTATCTGGCTGTGCACTGCCCCGAGTCCTTAGGGAGAGGGGGCGGTATACAAATTTGAATAAATAAATAAATAAATAAATAAATAAATAAATAAATAAATCAGCATCTTTTGATCTATGAAGGAAGTGGGAGATCACTGTATTAGTCTCAGACCAGATGTGATCAAATTCATTTGTAATCTGAACCGGTCCTAGACTTAAGACAACTTAGAAGATAGTACAATAAAACGATATCATTTATATTGCAATGGTATCATTTCAACTGAATGTTATCAATTTTGGTAACACAAAAGCAACCACTCTTAGTAGATATTGCTATGCAGCTGTGCCTCAGATAGAAGGTCCATATAGAGGTAAGGACAGCCGAGATCATAGGAAGCTTGCTTCCCACTCTTCAGGATACTGCTTATAAGCGCTATGTGCTTAGAGCTCAAAGCATTGTTAGAGATTCCACAAACACGGGGGGGCGGGAGCGGATTTCGGTGAGGTCATTTGGGATGAGTTCGATCCTGTTACCCTGGAGGACGTGGACAGGATACTGGGGGGGCTTAATGCCACCACCTGTTTATTGGACCCGTGCCCCTCCTGGCTGGTCTTGGCCACTCAGGAGGTGACACGAGGCTGGTTCCAAGGGATCATTAACGCTTCCTTGAGAGAGGGGCTTTTACCCACCGCCTTGAAAGAGGCGGTGGTGCGACCCCTCCTCAAGAAACCATCCCTGGATCCAGCATTATTGTCGAATTATCGTCCGGTCTCCAACCTTGGCTTTGTGGCGAAGGTTGTTGAGAGTGTGGTGGCACGTCAGCTCCCTCAGTACCTGGATGAAGTGGTATATCTAGACCGTCTCCAATAGGGTTTCAGGCCCGGGCACAGCACGGAGACGGCATTGGTTGCGTTGCTGGATGATCTCTGGAAGGCCCGAGACAGGGGTTGTTCCTCTGTCTTGGTCCTGTTAGATCTCTCAGCGGCTTTTGATATTGTTGACCACAGTATCTTATTGCGGCGGTTGGGGGGTTGGGAGTGAGAGGCACCGTTTTACGGTGGTTCTCCTCCTTCCTCTCCGACCGCTCGCAATTTATGTTGACAGGGGGGCAGAGGTTGACCCCGAGGCCCCTATTATGTGGGGTGCCCCAAGGGTCTGTGCTCTCACCCCTGCTGTTCAACATTTATATGAAGCTGCTGGGTGAGATCATCCGTGGTTTCGGGGTGGAGTTCCATCAGTACGCTGATGATACTCAGCTGTACATCTCTACCCCGGGCCACCCCAACGAAGCTGTCGAAGTGATGACCCGGTCCTGGAGGCCGTGCGGAGTTGGATGGGTCTTAACAGGCTTCGTCTCAACCCGACCAAAACCGAGTGGCTGTGGTTTCCTGCGCCCAGATACAGCCAGCTTATGCCGTCGCTGGCTGTGGGTGGAGAAATTTTGCCCCCCATGGAAAGGGCTCGCAATCTGGGTGTCCTCCTGGACGTACGGCTGTCTTTAGAAGATCACATTACGGCCGTCGCCACGGGGGCCTTTTGTCAGATTTGTCTGATTTACCAGTTGCGGCCCTTTCTGGATCTGGACGCACTTCACACGGTCACTTCTGCCTTGTCATCTCCCGCTTGGACTATTGCAATGCTCTCTATATGGGGCTCCCCTTGAAGAGTGTCCGGAGGCTGCAGTTAGTCCAGAATGCGGCCGCGCAGGTGATTTTGGGAGCTCCTTTGAGCTCCCATGTTACACTGCTCCTGTGCAGGCTGCATTGGCTTCCTGTGGCCTTCCGGATCCGATTCAAGGTGGTAGTGATCGTCTTTAAAGCGCTCCATGGCTCGGAACCTGGGTACATACGGGACCGCCTGCTGCCACCAACAGCCTCCCGCCGCCCAGTGCGCTCCCACAGGGTTGGCCTCCTCGGGGTTCCGCCGGCTGGATGTTGCCGGTTGGCGGCCCCGAGGGTGCGGGCCTTCTCTGAGGGGGCTCCCTCCCTTTGGAACGATTTGCCCCCAGAGATACGGGCCATTACCAACATTCAGACCTTCCGGCGCGCAATAAAGACCTTGTTTTTTCAACAGGCCGGCCTGGCCCAGTAACAATTTGTGGGGTTTTAAATTTGGTATTTTTAAATTTTTTATCCGTTTTATATCTGTTAATTTTATATTCGGCCTCCAATTTAATCATTTTAAATTGTTTTTAATTGTATATGCTGTTTCTGTTTTAGCTGGCTGTACACTGCCCCGAGTTCCTTTTTTGGGAGAGGGGGTGGTATAGAAATCTAATAAACATAAACAACATAAACATAAACACACCTTACAGTCTGTTTCTGTTGCTTCCCTCTCAAAGGAGGTGGTTTCAAAGTATTTCTAGCAGGACTACCCAATTCTGTAACAGCTTTGTTCCTTATGCCATCCATTTGGTAAATTCACAAGATTATTATTTTTTTCTCGCCATTTACTTGTATACATCTGAACTGGACTGTGTTGTTTCTCTATGTCATATAATATATGTAGGCATATTTGTAATTCTGTATTTATTTATTTTAACAATAATAATATTTATTTATATGCCGCTCCTCTCCCGAAGGACTCGGAGTGGTGCACAGCCATACAATTAAAAATATTAAATATATAAAAGTTAAAACTAAATTAAATTTAAAGACCCTGGCTGAAAACAATTAAAACCCCTCCCTTAAACCCTAAAATTTGATATAAAAATTAAAATATCCAAATCTAAAATCAGCCCAAGCCGGCCTGATCAAAGAGCCAGGTTTTAAAGGCACGCCTGAAAGTCCCCAGGTCTGTGGCTGTACGTAACTCCAGAGGCAACCCATTCCAGAGGGCAGACGCCCCCACAGAGAAGGCCCTATTTCTTGGGGTCACCAGCCGGCACATAGATGCCGACGGGACCCGCAAGAGACCCTCCCTGTGGGAGCGTACCAGACGGTGAGAGGAAACTGGCAGAATGCGGTCTTGTAAATATCCTGGTCCGATGCCATGGAGCGCTTTAAAAGTTAACACTAAAAACTTAAAGCGCACCCGAGAGGCCACTGGCAACCAATGCAGCTCATGCAGGAAGGGTGTCACATGGGAGAACCTTGATGCCCCCATAACCACCCACGCGGCCGCATTCTGTACCAGTTGAAGCCTCCGGATGCTCTCATTCGGGAGCCCCATGTAGAGGGCATTACAGTAGTCCAGTCGGGAGGTGACCAGGGCATGAGTGACCGTGCGTAAGGCATCCCAATCCAGAAAGGGCCACATCTGGCGGATCAGGCGAACCTGATAAAACGCCCCTCTGGAGACGGCCATAATGTGATCTTCCAAGGACAGCCATACATCCAGGAGGACACCCAGATTGCGAGCCCTCTCTGCAGGGGGAAAAATCTCACCCCCAATAGCCAGCAATGGAACTATCTGGCTATATCGGGACGCCGGAAACCACAGCCACTCAGTCTTGGAAGGGTTGAGTCGGAGTCTGTTCCCACCCATCCAGTTCCGCACGGCCTCCAGACAACGGGACATGACGTCCATGGCATCGTTGGGGTGGCTTGGGGTGGAGATGTACAGCTGAGTATCATCAGCGTACAGATGACACTTCACCCCAAAGCCACGGATGATCTCCCCCAGCAGCTTCACATAAATGTTGAATAAGAGAGGAGAGAGGACCGACCCGAGGCACCCCACAATCGAGGGGCCTAGAGGTGGACCTCTTCCCTCCCGCCAACACAAATTGTAGACGGTCGGAGAGGAAGGAGGTGAACCACCGCAGCACGGTGCCCCCAATCCCCAACCCCCCCAACCGTCACAATAGGATACTATGGTCGATAGTATCAAAAGCCGCTGATAGGTCTAATAGGACCAGAACAGAGGAATAACCCCTGTCACGGGCCCTCCAGAGATCATCAATCAACGCGACCAATGCCGTTTCAGTACTATGTCCAGGCCTGAAGCCCGATTGGAAGGGATCCAGGTACGTATCTTCATCCAGGTACTGGGGAAGCTGACCTGCCACCACACTCTCAACAACCTTCGCCACGAAGGGAAGATTGGAGACAGGACGATAGTTGTTCAAAAGAGTTGGGTCAAGGGACGGCTTCTTAAGGAGGGGTCATACCACTGCCGTTTTCAAGGCAGTGGGCAGCGAGCCCTCCATCAAAGACGCATTAACAATTCCCTGGAGCCAACTCCGCGTCACCTCTCTGGCAGTAGAAACCAGCCAGGAGGGGCAAGGGTCCAATAAACATGTGGTGCCCCAGCAACCTGTCTATACCCTCGGCGGTCACAGGATCGAACTCGTCCCAAATAGTCGTCTCAAGACTCGCCGCGGTCACCTCCCCCGGGACCTCCCAACTACAGTCCAACCCGGCCTGAATCTGAGCGATTTTATCATGCAGAAATCGAGAAAACTCCTCCACCCTTCCCTGCAAGAGATCCTCCCGTGCTCCCGGCCCAAGCAGGGAGCGGGTTACTCTAAACAGGGCGGCGGGTCGATTTTCTGCCGATGCAATAAGGGCGGAGAAGTTAGAACGCTTCGCCGCCTCTATCGCCACTAGGTAGGTCCTAATATAGGACCTAACCTGTGTTCGGTCGGACTCGGCATGACTGGCCCTCCAGACGCCCTCCAGATGTCTTCTCTGGCATTTCATCTCCCTCAGCTCCTCCGTAAACCACGGAGCCGAGTGAGATCTCTGCCGGGTCAGAGGTCGCAAAGGCACAACTTGGTCCAGAGCCTCGGCAGCCAGCCTATCCCAGGCGGCTACCAAGTCTGTGGCCGA
Organism: Bungarus multicinctus; assembly: GCA_023653725.1. Lineage (NCBI taxonomy): Eukaryota > Metazoa > Chordata > Lepidosauria > Squamata > Elapidae > Bungarus > Bungarus multicinctus. Next base: position 8,485,596 of record CM042834.1, on the reverse strand, counting down.
GTTATGAGCCAGAGTTTCAGGTAATGGCCCAAGCTCCATCTGGAACCGTTCAGGATCCATCAAGCGCCTGGGGCGGAACCATCTCCTCAGCTCCGCCTCCCTGCGGTGTGGATTGGCGGTACAGAAGTCTAGTCTAAGGAGGGAATGATCAGACCATGATCATTACCCTATTTATGTAGTGTATGGAGGTGGTGCTTTATGCAACAAAATTTCATTTTAATGTATGCCAATTTGTGTACATTCAAAGTAACAGTTATTTTATTCTATTCTACTCTACTCTACTCTAAGCATCCAGCTAGGAAGTTACATAAAGCATTCAGTCTTTAGTAGAAATTGCTAGGCAAACACCCACACACACATCAACACACACATACCTCAGAGAAAATATTGCCATTATTGCAAGGTCTAATCTGGGTCAGTCACTGGGACCAAGGTTTATTCTTCTAAGCTTTCAGGTCATACTGGAGCCCATCATCAGAACTTTTCTCTCTCCAGAGTATTGTCAATCAGTAGGAATGCTGATTTACCATCAGCCTATCAGTACTTAGAAGCCACACTGTGACACAAAACAAAATTAGCAACTTAATAGTCAGTCATTGATGCCCTAATAACTAAAATCTACACACAACTGGGAACTGTATAAATACAATCATTGAGCAGCCTGATGCACATGTTTTGGAGAGAGAGAAGTACCCTGATGATAGGTTGCAGCATGAGCCAGAAAGCTTGGAAGAAAAAACCTTTGGTCCTAGTGACCAACCCAGATTGAATCCTGCAATGTTATCCTGGGACATGCATATTTACTTTCCTTTGTATTAGCATTATTTCTGCAAATTTTAGCCTCTTGAATACAGTGCTAACTGGAAGAGTCCGTGCTAATGTCTGGAGAACAGTTCCAAAAGAGGTGAGGGTACATAAGAGATAAGGCTGGTTTCTGGGTCCCAATTGCACCCATTTCCTGAAAGGGGAGCTCGCTGTATATCCTTGATGCTAATTCAGAGTCTGTGGACTTGAAGGGCATAGCAATATCCTCTAAAACCAACACTGCCCATTCTGCTTTGACAGCCTCAGCCTTTCCTGTCTCCTTCAATGCTTCCTCTCTTTGACAGGGGTGGAAATGACAGAGGTGAGCAGAATAAGCATCATTTCAGTGGTCAGCAAACTGAGCTTTGAAAATGCAGAGCCTTATTATAAGCCTGGGATCCCCCTTTTCCTGCAGGTAAGGCAACTGGAAAGAGATTACTGGTGGGGAAGAGCTGAACACTGATTTTCAATCAGTTGCTCTTTGCCCAGGTCCAAGAAGATAGCATTTGAAGGGTCCTTGATATTCTCTGAGCTTGGTTGTTTTCTTGCAGTTTTTCATTATCCAAACCAGGTAACACCATCAATGCTGGTCTAACAGATGGTATTTCTCAACAACCTCAGCTGCTATCTGTCTTCCCCACCCACCACACAGAAGAGCCCCTAAATTCTGTAGCCAATATGGTAGGGGTGAAAAAGGATAGACCAAAGATCACATATAGTCTGTCACAATTCCTTTAGTGGCCTTCCTCAAGGGAGTTTAGGACAATAATTTTAGCCTTTAAAATTTGGGGGAGAAATTTTGGGGAGGGGGATTTTTTGGGGGGTCAGGGAATGTGGTGGCTCAGTGGCTAAGATGCTGAGCTTGTCCATCAGAAGGTCAGCAGTTCAACAGTTCGAATCCCTAGCGCTGTGTAACCGAGTAAGCTGCTGTTACTTGTCCCAGCTTCTGCCAACCTAGCAGTTTGAAAGCATGTAAAATATGCAAGTAGGAAAATAGGGACCATTCTGGTGGGAAGGCGCTCTGTGTGCCTTCGGCATTTAGTCATGCCAGCCACATGATCACAGAGACATCCTTTGGCTCTTCGGCTTAGGAATGGAGATGAGCACCGGCCCTAGAGCCGGAAACAACTAGCATGCATGTGCAGGGGAACCTTTACCTTGGGGGGTTGTTTTTACAAATATTCCACCTATGTTAGCAGCCCCCCCTCAGAAATCCTGGCCCTGCTTAACTTGGGAAAGGGACCCTAAAGAAGACCCACAAAGCTATTAAAGCCCTTGAACAGTAAATTCATGGGTAAGTCAAAAAAGTGAAGATGGTGGCCGGACATCAAAGCCATTACCTTTTAACAAGTGTCACATGTGCAACACACATAAAAACCAGGCAAAGCTTTGATGGCATGATTAAAGCCCACCATCTTGACTTTTGAGTTTCCAGGTATGCCCCTGTTATAAGCATATAAAAATGAAACTACAGACTTTTGATAATCTGATCCATAGGATGCTTTATTAGGGAAAATACTGCAGTATGGACCCCTATACTCCAGAAAAAAAAAGTTTTCTAGGAGGAAGGAGATCCTTTCATTTAGTGAATACAGCTTATATAGATTTATCAAATCACATGGTTACATAACACTTCCTTTTTTCATATATGGAGGTTATACAACCTTCCATGGAAAACTTCCAACATTTTCAGATTTCCGGTTTTTCAAATTCCAGAAAATTATAAGAAAACATTAATATTCTTTAATGTGACATTTATAATGTCAGAGCGCCCTAGAACATACCTCTAAGTTATGCCAAATAAAAAGTAATACATATTATATTGTTCCTAGCAGAAAACACATTTCATAACTGTTGTGAGCTTTAAAAGTTCAAACTGCAAATACAAAATGGCTACAGTTTGGTTCTTTATATTTTCAAGTATAATAACCAAATTTCACTCATAACAGCCCCTGGGTTGGTTTTTTTTTTTCTACATGTAGATGAAATTGGTGGATGCTATGGATGTGCCAATGATTAATAAGAGCATTGAGATTACTGGACCTTCTGTGAAATACACAGCCAGGTATACAACCAATGAGGAAGGACGAATACAGTTTTCCATAGATACATCTAAGTTCATAGAGGAATCCATCAATTTGCAGGTGAGCATTTTGGAGTGAAAAACAATCCAGTTGTGCCCTTTTCAATCCAAATTCTGCTAAGCACCATCTTGGAGAAAACTCACAAATATATCTGCCTGTGGTTTTTGCATTCGCTCATTAACCCTCCCTTTGTAATGGGGAACAATAGCAATGTTCTTCCAACTGATGACACAGATGCCGTCTTCACATACATTCAACGAATTGCATAGCCATTCCATAACCAAATTGCCTGTTTCATCCCGGAACATTTCTTCCGCTATACCACCTATGCCTGCAGCCTTATCATTTTCCAATTTTCTCACAGCTTTGAGAACTTCCTTTTTTTTTTGTAGGACACTCACATTCACAGCACGTGTTTCAGTTCTGCTGTTCATCGCATAACAGTCGTTTTGCTGGATGTGTATTTCAGATGCACTTAACACACAAAAGTGTCACTCTTGTATACCTTGGGGCTCTTGCTGGGTAAAGAAACCCAGCAAAATGTCTTTTTGGTTCCCTGCAGCAATGTCATTGTCAGGATTCTGGCAGTTACCCCAATTAAATCTTTGAAAATTATTCATGGAATGCACTTTTGATTTCCAAGCTGCCACACTGCTCTTTCAAATCCCTTTCCCCACTCCCTTTCTGTTGGCAATTCTAAAAAGACCACAGAAATATTTTATGAGTTGACAGTCATAATGAAAGTATCTAAAGGAGGGACCTGCCCTGCCATCTCATACTTTGCTGTAGGCATCCCTGAAATATTACTGATTTGAATTATTGAGTCTGTCTATAGGGGTCTCTAATTTTGGCACTTTTACGACTTGTGGCCTTCAACTCCCAGAATTCCTCAGCCAGCATGGCGAGAAAAACACTGGACTAGCTCTTTCCTTCATTCGGTAATTATATTTGGTGAAAATGTATTTTTTGCTCTTTAAGCAGAGTAGTTTATTTTCCTTTCTGTAAACAGGGAGTTTATAAAGAAAATGAATGGTGTGACAATTCGGTGCCCATTCATCACCAACGTGCCTCACATTTAGTGAACCGATTTTACTCACCAAGTCAAAGTTACCTCCACATTGAGCCTCTGCCAAAAACATTGAGCTGTGGCGACACAGAGCACATTCGAGTGCATTTTATCCTGGATCCAAATGCTGTGAAGAAGGAAATGATCTTTCATTATTTGGTGAGTTAGAGCAGAAAGATATTTTCTTTTTTCTGGTGTGAGGATATACTTCAGGAGTACATAATGTGAATATAGATTGATGAACATTCAGTCTTAGGTAGAGAAGTAACAGATTTTAGATTTCACCAATGGCATAAACCACAACTGGGAAACCTTTTAGAAACTGGAGATTGCACTTATACCAATTTTAGGAAGCCATGGGCCCTAGTGAACAGGATGTCATTATGCCCCAGATCTTCAGCCTCTTCCCTTGTGATTTTAGAATGAATTTCAGAGAGATGATTACTTTTTTAAAAACTAAGTTCAAGGACTGTTTTGGCTCAGATTACTGTTGATGAATTGCTTATTGCTAAACAGTGGAAAATCTGTTGCCCAACTTCAGGGGGCTATTGAAAGTATCTTGATCAAGGGTACTAACAGAAGGTGGTCAAAAAAGATAAGATGGTGGCTGCCACCATTCTACCATTCCACCATTCTGCATTGCAAGAATTGCTCTTTTGTTTTCCAGGTGATGGCTAGGGGAGACATCATACGAGCAGGGACACACAAACAGCCGATGCAGGGAAAAGGTAAAAAGCTCCCCCCACCAGCTTGCATTCCCCTCCATGCTTGGTAAAAAGCTTCCCCAGAGTGTCCATCACTACCATCTGTAGGGAACCCAGTTCTCCCTTGCTGAATGCTGTATACCCCTTGCTCATTTGCAAAAGTTTCCCACTTGCAATTGGTTGCTATATCCTATTTCACATTGGCAGAGAAAGGAATGTGGGTACATATAGCCAGCCTTGCCAGTGAACAGAGGGAAGGATGGGGACAGGGAGGAAAATGAACAGGCCATTCATTCCAAATCTCTGCAGCCACTTCTTTCATCCTGAGTTTTGGTTGAGTGTCACAGTGATGTCTTTTTGCAGCCACGAGGATGCCCAGTTTCCTACTACCATTTCTTCTAGGAGAAGCCCTTCTTGGAGATCCACTGAGGGGCTCAGGGGTTCAGCCTCTTGGAGCTGCAGCTTAGCATGCTAGATGTGACTTTGTTTTTGAAAGCAGAGGCATGCAAGGCAGAATGAGAGAGAGGGAAGAGGGTGGAGCTCCCAACTTCATGGCATATAAAAGGCTCCTAGTTCAACCCTTAGTAGTGCCTCTGCAGGGGGCAGAAACCCTGTAAAGGCACTACTACCGTGTTTCCCTGAAAATAAGCCCAAACCTATTTTTGCATAACTGTGCAGCCAGCTGCCTGCCCATTCTGTCTGGTTACTCACCATGCTGCCAATACAAGGTGAGGCAAGGAGTGGAAGATGCCATGAGGCAGGGTGAAGCTGCCCCCTACACGCCACAGACCGGCTTACCATACCTCAGGGCCCCTATAGCCAAGTCATCCACACTTCAAAAACTGCCTCACCTAGAAGTGATGGCTCCAACAGCCATGTGCAGCAGGGGCTCACATGACTGCTGGCCCACTTCTTCTACTTGCTCATGGCTGCAACAGAGCAGGAGGCCAAGCGAGGCCACAAAGCAACACAGATTTTTGGGCATGAATGACCTGATTGTGGGGGCCCCAAGGTACGGTAAGCCGGTGCAAGGCACATGGGGCAGCTCCATCCCCCCACACCTCACAGCGGTGGCACTGGCTCCTGCTTCACTGCGAGCAAACAGAAGTGGGCTCCTGTACATGGGGCGGTGGGGGAGACATCACCCCAAAATAAGCCCAAAAGAAAATAAGACTGGGTCTTATTTTCAGGGAAACATAATAGCACTGACTTATGGGTCTGAGGCAACATCCTTACTTTCTAAGATAGCAAACTGTTGAAGGGCTCCACACATGTGCCATGTGGTGTGTTTTATGTCCATTGTCCTCCTGTGCTGTAGATGTTCCTGGAGGGAGATTCATCTGCTAATTCATGGATAAGGCAAGCCTGTGCAACTATGAAGAAGAGAGCAGCTGAAGCCTCCAGCTCCCAATTCTTCAGTGATCTTCTATCCCACATTTCTCAGCCTGTTGTGGTTGCCTGATATATTCCAACTGAAATTAATCCCTTCTAACTTTCCCCTTTCCTCCACCTGGGATTTTCTTGCTTTAGAACCCAAAGGGGACTTCCCATGCAACTATGAAGAAGAAGGCAGTTGAAGCCTCCAGCTCCCGATTCTTCAATGATCTTCTATCCCACATTTCTCATCCTGTTGTGGTTGCCTGATATATTCCAACTGAAATTAATTCCTTCTAACTTTCTCTCTTTCCTCCACCTGGGATTTTCTTGCTTTAGAATCCAAAGGGGACTTCCTTTTGAATCTCTTGGTGGATGTTGACACTGCTCCCAAGGCCCGCTTGCTCCTCTACACCATTTTGCCCAGCGGAGAACTCGTTGCTCACTCAAGAGATTTCACTGTAGAAAAGTGCTTCTCCAACAAGGTAAGTGAAGAAACAAAATTTCCACTTTTAACCATGTTTCGGAAATAGCATAATGATCATGTGGTTAATGTGAGACGGGTTCCCTTGCTGACATGGATTGAACACACAGAAAAGACAGCATAGATTTACAGCATTACAGAATAATGAGGGACTTTAGAACAGGGGCTGAATTAGAAGGCCTCCCAGTTTAATGGCCATTTACTAGGAATACATTGGAAAAATGTGTATATTGGACAAATCAGGCAGAAGGGAAACCTGAAAGAAAACATTTGCAAATGAATTGCAGATGAAGGACCAGGGGAGACATGGTAACAGTGTTCCAATATTTGAGGAGCTGCCACAGAGAGGAAGGGGGTCAAGCTATTTTCCAAGGCACCGGAAGGCCAGGCAAGGAATAATGGATGGAAACTGATCAAGGAGAGATTCAACCTAGAAATAAGGAGAAATTTTCTGATCATGAGAACAATCAATCAATTAAATAAATAGCATGCCTTCAGAAGTTATGGGAGCTTCATCACTGGAGGCTTTCAAGCAGAGATTAGACTGCAATTTGTCAGAAATGATGTAGGGTCTCCTGCTTTTTTTTGGGGGGGGGGGGGGTTGGACTAGATAATCCACAAGGTTCCTTCCAAGTCTGTTAATCTGTAATCTGAAATATACCAGTATAAATTGATAATTTTAAAGAAATTTGAAACTCAACATTGAAAGCCAAACATAGACCAGATAGCCACCTCTCATTAAAAATCCTTCATGACAGTCCAGAATATTAATGTATGCACATAGAAAATAAAATATCTGCACATCTGTAGAATTGGGCTTGTTGATCCCGAGCTAGGTTCAATCAGTCCTGATTCATCTGATGTCACAATGCAGGGCTAGGATAGAAATCGCAAGGATGATGGATGTTTCCAGTGCTTTCTACCCTATATAAATAACTCAGTGGATTTTTTGTTACTACTGCTCCTTAAATAGCCTCCATTTACATCCTTGCCTACATTTAATGAATTGGTTTTCATTTGAATATAAGGAAAAAAAACAATGGACCAGTCCACCTGTGGATTTTCCATCTCTGGATATTTTTAAGAAAGGGTTGGACAGTCGCTTCTCAAAATGGTTGAACTTACAAGCTGCAGAAGGATGATCAGAAGGTGATCCCCAATTTCTGTGGCTTGGTGGCTCGGTGGGAGGGGGAGGGGAATCAGGCTCAAGTGGGGGGCATGCTCAACTTGCCTGAGCAGTGGGGCAGCATGCATGTACATGTGTGAGCAGCTCAACTCACACAACTTAAGCTGAGTGTGCACATGTGCCAGCCCACTGCTCATGCAAGTCGAGCTATGCACACATGCGCACACAGTGGCCCACTGCCTGGTTGAAAATAGGCCATGGCCCGGTAGTGGGCTGCCACCCCGGGGTTGGGGACCCCTGATCTACTGAATCCTTGGGCTCAAAACACTGGAAACCTGGGACAGTGGATTGGGTTCTTTGTATGGCCCCTCAGTGGCTGGGGAAAGACTTTTATTTTTAAAAGGGAAATTTACAAATTGAGAAAAAAAGGAATGGTAAATTGTGAATGTCTTCAACCAGTGCAGAAATTAATCTCAATACGAAAACTTTAATTATTTTTCCCTAAGCTCTTTATCTACATTCTATTCTTTAAAGTCCACTATATCTGTTCATCTTTCTTTTCTTTTGTCTCCTCTCTTTCTCCCTCCATTTCTATATTGTCACTTTCTAGGGCTGTAACTTTTTCTGAGAACTTGATCTTTTAAATTTTATTTTTAGAAAAAAATAAAAGCCCTGCCTTTTTCTTTTCTTTTCTTCTTTTTTTCTTTTATAAATTTTTATTTTATTTTATACAAACAACCCATTTTCCATTTAAACAGCCTGGGTACAAATGTCTTGCGCAATAACAATTACACTTTATACTTATTTATTACTTTAACATTATTATTCTATTAATACTAATATACATAATCTATCTGATTATTATAACAATCCCCATCTCATCTTTAAATATTTAATTCTGTTAAAGCCCTGACATTTTCTTTCCCTTTCCTGCTGGTTGGATCCTAGCTGGGCTTCTGGCCTCTTTTCTTCTTTCCTATCTTGCCTCCGTCTGAGGGAAACGGCTTGGAACAATTTTTCCCTCATGCAGCTGAGGGAAGGAAATAAATGCCTCTCTTTCCCCCAATTTTCTCACCTGGCGCCTCTTTTCCTGTTACTTTGTCTCCACAGGACTGTATTTTCTAAACTGTATTTTTTTTTTTAATTTTACTTCTTATCTTTACTCCAGACTTTGCCTGTTTATTCTGCCTCTTCCTCCTCAAAACCAATAATGGCGGAGCCCCCCGGCAGCCATTTTGTCTTCCCTCTCCTTTGTCTCTTACCCAACAATGCTTATTTGATTGGCAGCTTGGGTTGTCATGACGATGAGGGGGGGCGGGCCAAGAAGTTTTGAATCTGGTAGCACAGTCTGGCCTTCTGCAGCCTCCAAGAAGGATGGCTTCATTGGGCTCATTTCTTATTCCATTTAGCAGAAAAAAGGCCCTTTTCAAAGATCTGGTTTATGTTTGCAGGCCAGACTGTGGTTCTCTGATCAACAAGGCCTCCCTGGCCAGAAAATCCAACTCCATCTTGCTGCTTCCTCGGGCTCCCTCTGTGCTTTCCATGCGGTTGACCAGAGTATCTTTCTCTTGAAACCTGAAAATGAGCTTTCCTCTGAAAAGGTGAGTCATATGGAGAAAAACCTATGAAGTCATATGTTCATATGAAGAACGGTTGCAGGTATGACTAGTCTGGAGAAAAGAAGGATTTAAGGCTGACATGGATAGCAGTTATTCCAGTATTTGAGGGGCTGTCACAGAGGAGGGGGGGGAGGACGAAGAGGAGGAGGAGAAGGAGAAGAAGAGGAGGAGGAGGAGGAGGAGAAGAAGAAGAAGAAGAAAAGAAGAAGAAGAAGAAGAAAGACAGGGGAGGAGTTAGAAGAAAGAGAAACCAGTGAAATGGATCAAAAGGAACAACAAATAACACAAGAACAAAAAAGAAGCTGAATATATTAATGATGGGTATAATAAATAAGAGGGGGGATATCGAGACTGGAATGCTGATAAATGAAATGGTTAGGGAAATACAGAGAGGAGATCAAAGAGGGAGTGGGGAAACTTTGAGAAATGGGAGAGAAAATATCAGAAAATGATGATAAGTGGAGAAGGATTAAGGGGAAAAACCAAAGGATGATAGAAAATGGTAAACAAGTAAAAAAAATGACAAATTAATAAAAAAGAGACAATGGCTAGAAGTGGAAAAGAGGGAGACTCCACATGATGAGGTATATTTGTAGTAAAACATGTATAATAGATTTTGAGCAGATGGGATTAAGAATAAGAAGGAATTATTTAAATGTAATAGATATGAAAATAAGAATTTATAACAGATTAATTAAGTAAGATAGACAAATGTTTATGTAAGATCTAAATGATTAGTAGATAAAATATGAAGAGGAGGAGGAGGAGGAGGAGGAGGAGGAGGAGGAGGAGGAGGAGGAGGAGGAGGAGGAGGAGGAGGAGGAGGAGGAGGAGGAGGAGGAGGAGGAGGAGAAGAAGAAGAAGAAGAAGAAGAAGAAGAAGAAGAAGAAGAAGAAGAAGAAGAAGAAGAAGAAGAAGAAGAAGAAGAAGAAGAAGAAGAAGAAGAAGAAGAAGAAGAAGAAGAAGAAGAAGAAGAAGAAGAAGAAGAAGAAGAAGAAGAAGAAGAAGAAGAAGAAGAAGAAGAGAAGAAGAAGAAGAAGAAGAAGAAGAAGAAGAAGAAGAAGAAGAAGTAGTAGTAGTAGTAGTAGTAGTAGTAGTAATCAACCTGTTTCCCAAAGCACTAAAAGGCAAGTCAAGGAAAAAAATGGATGGAAACTAATGAAGAAGAGAAGAACCTGATAAACCTGATGTGTTTTATCTATGGTTAAATAACAGAAACAGAATTTAGAATATTTAATTTAGTTATAATTTAATTATAAATTAATTATAGATTAATTTAATTAAATTATAAGTGAAGGATTAACTTTACCATGAGGGATTCATTATGATATGTTTATTATTAATATGATTTAGTATTAATACTAACAGTATTAATAATTAAGTACTAATATGTTGAGAAAATATTACTATTATATGATCACTACTAATGAACTTGATGATGATGATGATGATGATGATGATGATGATGATGGCTATTGCTTAAACTAACTGTAACCAGACAACACTCTGTTTATATCAAGGGTCTTCAAACTTGACAGCTTTAAGACTGGTGGACTTCAATTCCTGAGCTAACATGACTGGAGGAGGAATTCTGAGAGTTGAAATCCACCAGTCTTAAAGCTGTCAAGTTTGAAGACCCCTGGTTTATATAGATATTGAAATTGTTGTTCTTTCTTCATATAGTAAAAATAAAAGAAATATTTGAAAAAAGAAGAAGAGAAGCAATCTGGAATGAAGGAGAAACTTCCTAACAATTAACCAGTGGAACTGCTTGCCTTCAGAAGTTGTGGGTCCTTCATCACTGGAAGTTTTTAAGAAGAGATTGGACAGCCAATTTTCTGGAATTCTATAGGGTCTCCTGCTTGAATAAGGGGCTGGACTAGAAGCCTCCAAGATCCCTTCCAGCTCTATTCTGATTGATCGATTGAGTCCAGGCTGCACTTGAATTAATAGAATTAACAGAATTACTTAAGTTGGAAGGGACTTTGGAGATCCAACCTCCTGCTTAACCAGGAACTCTGCCCCAATTCAGACAAATGGTTGTGCAGTCCCTTCATAAAAACTTCCAGGGTTGGAGCATTCACAACGTGTGGTGGCAAGCGGTTCCACTGATTAATTGTTCTCACTGTCAGGATTTTTTTCTGGAATTCCTGGCTATGGGGCAGTAAAGCGTGCAATGCTGCATTCTAACCATTGCACCACCATGGCTCATGTTTAGTGACAACAGCATTGAAAAAAGTGACTCATGACCGTTTTTTACACTTACAACTGTTGCAGCATCCCCATGCTCCCATGATCAAAATTTGGAACTGGATCATATTTATGATGGTTGCTGTACCCCGGGGTCACGTGATCATTTTTTGGCGACCTTCTGACAAGCAAAGTAGATGAGGAAGCCAGTTGTTTTAACTTAACAACTCTGTTACTAACTTAACCACTGCGGTGATTCACTTAAATGACTGTGGCAAGGAAGATCGTGAAATGGGACAAAACTCAACGTAGCTGTGCTGCTTAGCAGCGGAAATTTGGGGGCTCAGTTGTCGAGAAAAATTCATTAAATTGCAAATGTAGGGAAATGTTAGCGGAAAGAGTTGGGCATCCCATCTTAGCAAGCACAAAAATACAAAAAAAATCCCCTCCTCTGTTGTTGAGTTAACTGGATTGGGGATCCGCACGAGATTTTATTTATTTTTATTTATTGATTTACTTGATTTGATTTGTCAATCGCTTACAAAATAATAGGTATAAGTATAAACATGAGTAAGAATACAGAAAATAGGGACGATTAAATGAGGACAATAGGACAGGGGCGGGAGGCACGATGGTGCATTTATGAATTGGGCAGCTTTACTGAATTGCAACGTCTCTCTTTTCAGATCTATAAATTGCTCCCAGACTCTTCATATCACCCATATTTTGAGAGAGAATGGTACTCGAAGCCATGCATCAAAATGGAAAATATTGAAGTAGATGGTATCCATTACCGCCCTGATCCTTTTTCTTATGGGGAAGCCGATGTTTCCAAAATTCTCAAGGTGAGCTTTGGATTTGCTTAATAGGAGGATAGGAAATCTTCAAGAGATTCAGCATTATAATTTAGGCTTAAAAATCTACCTTGATACAGGTGAGGATAAACTCCTTCCATACTGTTTCCCAAATCACTTGATGGATGTCTCTCCCCCCCCCACCCCACACACACACAAAAACCCTCCAAGAATTGAATTTGACTTGAGTCATTACTTTTGATTGGTCAGATAACAGCATTTAGGAGACCACCAGGAAATCCCAGGGTTGTAGACTAGTTGATTTTATTTATTTGTATTTATTTATTTGATTTGTCAATCGCTTACAAGATAATAGATACAAGTATAAACAGGAAATAGGTACGAATAAATGGGGACAATAGGGCAGGACGGTAGGCATGATGGTGCATATATGCACGCTCCTTACAGACCTCTTAGGAATGGGGTGAGGTCAATAGTGGTTAGTTTGAGGTTAAAGGAGTGGGAGTTAGAGGATGTAACAACAGAGTCAGGTAGTGCATGCCAGGCATTGACCATTCTGTTGTTGAAGTCGTACTTTCTGCAATCAAGTTTGAAGCGGTTTACATTGAGTTTGTATCTGTTGTGTGCTCTTATATTGTTGTGGTTGAAGCTGAAGTAGTCATTGACTGGTAGGACATTGTAGCAGATAATTTTGGGTGCTACGCTTAAGTCTAACCATAAGTGGCATAGTTCAAAGTTGTCCAAGCCCAAAATCTGAAGCCTGGTGATATAGGGTATTCTGTTGCGAGCAGAGGAGTGTAGTACTCTTCTCGTAAAATACTTCTGGATTCACTCGATTGTATTAATGTCTGATATGCAGTGCGGATTTCAGACTGATGATCTGTATTCGAGTATTGGTCTGGCAAAAGTTTTGTATGCTCTAGTTAGCAATTCGATATTTCCGGAGGAGAAACTTCGTAAGATTAGATTTACAACTCTTAATGTCTTTTTGGCAATGCTGTTACAGTGAGCTCTGGCGCTTAGGTCATTTGATAGGAGAACTCCAAGGTCCTTCACAGAATAAGGATCATCAACGAGGTCATATCTGCCTAGTTTGTATTTGGTGTACTAATTTTTTTTACCAATGTGTAGGACAGAACATTTGTTGATCAAGATTTGGAATTGCCAGATGTTTGACCATTCAGACACATAATCAAGGTTGCTTTGAAGGATAGTAGCATTGTCAGTGGTGTTGAATAGTTTTACATCATCCGCAAAGAGGACGCAGTTGCTTATAAGGTGATCGCAAAGGTCATGTACATCTCCACCCCAAGCCACCCCAACGATGCCATGGAGGTCATGTCCTGTTGTCTGGAGGCTGTGCGGAACTGGATGGGTGGGAACAGGCTCCGACTCAAGCCTTCCAAGACTGAGTGGCTGTGGTTTCCGGCATCCCGATATAGCCAGATAGTTCCTTCGCTGGCTATTGGGGGTGAGATTTTTCCTCCTTCAGAGAGGGCTCGCAATCTGGGTGTCCTCCTGGATGCACGGCTGTCCTTGGAAGATCATATTACGGCCGTCTCCAGGGGGGCGTTTTATCAGGTTCGCCTGATCCGCCAGATATGGCCCTTTCTGGATCGGGATGCCTTATGCATAGTCACTCATGCCCTGATCACCTCCCGACTGGACTACTGTAACGGCCTCTACATGGGGCTCCCAAGTGGGAGCATCCGGAGGCTTCAACTGATACAGAATGCGGCTGCGCGGGTGGTTATGGGGGTGTCAAGGTTCTCTCATGTGACGCCCCTCCTGCGCGAGCTGCATTGGTTGCCAGTGGCCTCTCGGGTGCGCTTTAAGATTTTAGTGTTAACTTTTAAAGCGCTCCATGGCATCGGACCAGGATATTTATAAGATCGCATTCTGCCAGTTCCCTCTCACCATCCGGTGCGCTCCCACAGGGACGGTCTCTTGCGGGTTCTGTCGGCATCTATGTGCTGGCTGATGACCCCAAGGAATAGGGCCTTCTCTGTGGGGGCGTCTGCCCTCTGGAATGGGTTGCCTCTGGAGTTACGTACAGCCACGGACCTGGGGACCTTCACGCGTGCCTTGAAAACCTGGCTCTTTGACCAGGCCGGCTTGAACTGATTTTAGATTTGGGTATTTTAATTTTTATATTAAATTTTAGGGTTTAAGGGAGGGGTTTTAACTGTTTTACAGCCAGGGTCTTTAATTTAGTTTTAACTTTTGTATATTTAATGTTCTTAATTATATGGCTGTGCACCGCTCCGAATCCTTCCGGAGAGGAGCTGTATATAAATAAATTATTATTATTATTATTTATTATTATTATTATTATTATTATTATTATATAGAGTATAAAGAGTGTGGGTCCTAGGACTCTGCCTTGGAGGATATCGCTGTTAACTGAAGCAGGGTTTGATATAGCGTGCCCTATTTTTACTATTTGTTGCTTGTTTGACAGGAATGCAGTAATCCACTTATGGAGGGATCTGGAAATGCCATAAGAGTTTAGTTTTAACAGTAGTTTGTCATGTACCACTGAATCAAAGGCTTTGCAGAAGTCTATGTAAATTGCGTCTATAGCTTTACCCTGGTCAAGTAGAGTAGTCCATATGTTTTTGCAGTGCAGGAGTTGCAGATTGCAGGACAATTTTTTCCTGAAACCAAATTGTTTTTTGGACAGTAGGTTGTTTGACACTAAGTTGAGAGTGATGAATTGATTAATGATTGATTCCATGACTTTGCACATGACACAACACAGTGAAATTGGTCTGTAGTTTTCAACCAGGCTGGGGTCACCTTTTTTGAAGATCTAGGGATGACCATAGCTAAGGACCATAGGTTTGGCAAGGAGCTGGTTCTGAATGATATCTCATATATAATGCTTAGGGGTTCCGCTATGGCAGAGGAGAGCTTGATTTACAGAGGCAAATGATTTCCAGGCAGTTGCTAAAAAAGTTACAAGAAAATTGGAATTTTACCCCTAGCATTCACCTTGGACTTTTAAAAAAAAAATCATTTGGCTTTGTTCATGCTTTCTGAAATGTTTCACTGTGACTTCTTCATTCTTTTTGACAGGACTTGGGTTTAAAAGTTTTTACTAGCACTAAAATACACAAGCCAAACATATGTCGGGTCTTTCACTCCCTGCCTTTCAGACACCGCTACGGTAAGCATTTGATCTATGGAGGACTGAATTTGTAGGATATGCAGTCTGGAAATATGTTTTAAAAATATTTCTTATGGCTTTGCTAGAAAGGGAAACTTTGTGTGTGTGTGTGTTTCTGCATGTGCTTTTGTCTATGCTGACTAAAGAGCGTGAGTTACTTCCTGCTATTCCTCGACTTACAACCATAATTGAGCCCCAAAGTTCTGTTGCTAAGTGAAACCTTTGTTAAGTGGCCATAAAGACAAGGATTACCTGTTTCCCTACCGAACTCGACGGCAATCACAGCTGTCTGCATGGAAAAGATCTTCTGCCAATCGGAAACAAAGGTTTTCCTTTGTATTTCTCAGGGTTTGCAGCAGAAACAGAATTTAGGTTTTCAGCCTCCTGAGGAATCTGTTGGGGGTTTAAGAGCATTCAGTCCAGGCAGTTCTTCGGGGTGGGATTCTACCAGTTCGCAGCTATTCTCTAGAACCAATTGTTAACATTCTAAGCAGTTCAGAGAAATGGTTGTTAGTAGAAATTACCGGCCTAAAAAATAAAATAAATAAAATAATAATAATCCTGTAAGGAAGGCAGGAAGGAAACATTCTGGTATTGCTTACAGAAACCGCCTCTCCATCAACCCTTACTACATTCTTGGCAGGACTAGACTTCCTGTCTCAGGGACTTCTCTGGAGTTTTTTTCCCCCCTTTGCTGGTACTTTGCTTGTGTGGAGTGACCATTCAAAGTTACAATGGCAACTGAAAAAAGTGACTTATGACCATTTTTCACACTTACAACTGTTGCAGCATCCCCACAATCACGAGAGGCCAGGCGAGGAGATGCGTGCCTTGATGTGAGCAATATTGAGTTGGCCATGCCCATCCAATAGCATGACCACCGAGCCACATCCACCCAGTCACATGATCACCAAGCCACACCCACTAACTAAGCCATGCCCACAGAACCGGTTGTTTAAAAAATTGAATCCCACCCCTGAAGTTCTTCCTTTCTGCCTTTCACAATTGAAACTGAGTTTCTTGCTTGGAAACCCCCCACCTTTCGATTTTTCCTTATGACTCCGTTAAACAAGTGAGGTGAGGATTGGACAGTGGTCGATAGGGTGAAATTGTAGAAAGGTATAATATGTACATTGTTCTGAGCTGCTTCAGTGATAAGCACTTCAACGCTGGAGGCTTTTAAGAAGAGATTGGACTGCCACTTGTCTGAAATGGTATGGGGCCGTGATGGCGAACCTATGGCACGAGTGTCAGAGGTGGCATGCAGAGCCCTCTCTGTGGACACGCGAGCCATCACTCCAGCTCAGCTTTGCTGCGCATGCATGTGCACGCCTCCTGCCAGCCAGCTGGTCTTCAGATGTCTGCTGTGCATGCATGGGGGAGGGGCACAGGGGCAGGGACGTGCACGTATTCCATTTTGGGGATGTGCACGTGTGCATGCATTTGGGGCACTTGGTGTCAAAAAGGTTAGCCATCCCTGGTATAAGGTCTACTGCTTGAGCAGGGGGTTGGATTAGAAGACCTCCAAGGTCCCTTCCAGCTCCTATTCTATTTCTGTTTCTATTTCCATTCTAAATTCTATTCTATTCCATCCCATCCCATCCCATTCCATCCCATTCTTTATATAATTTGTATTCCATTGATTCTATTCTATTCTATTCTGCCATACGCTAAATAAATCATTCTATCCTATCCTATCCATATCGAAGTGTGGAGCATGGAAAGAGTTTTAGGAAGGGTAGTCATCTTATCTCCCATAATAGGATTCACACAGGAGAGAAATCATATCAATGCATAGAGTGTGGGAAGATCTTTATTCACAATGGTCTTTTTTAAAAAAAAAAAATAAAGTTTATTTAAGTTTCATATATTTAAAACATTTAAAAAGAAACAGACAAACATATAAACAAATATATGTACATATATCCATTTTGCAGCAGGTATTGAGCATTGGTTACACCTTTTTTTTCCTTTTACCCCATATCATTGACGTGTTCTACCTTGTTACAATACCTTCCTCGTTCTTTTAATGTTTTAATTTCACAAAATGATTTATGATTAAACGCACATCCTTCATAGTTTCATAACTTTTTCAGTTGTCAAATGTTACTTTTTCTTTAACCATTCATACCAACAATTCCAAACTTCATAATATTCACTATCTTTGTTGTTTTTTAGTAATTTGGCTAGGCTATCCATCTCTGCACACTCGTGAATTTTTTTTAATGACCATCTCCTCTGAAGGGACAATAGACAGCTTCCAATTTTGTGCGTAGCTTATTCTGGCTGCCATTATAATGTGCAAAATTAAATATTGATATTTTTTATCTATTTTTGAATCTATCATACCCAGCAAAAAGGTTTTGGGTTCAAGTTTTACATCTTGTTTATATTTAGAATCCAATTTTTGATATTTTTCCAAAACTTCTGGGATTATGGACATGTCCACCACATATGAAAGTATGTTCCCTGGATGCAGTTACACTTCCAACAATTTGGGGGGAGGTTCGGAAACATCTTGGCCAGTTTCACGGGTGGCAAGTGCCAACGATACACCATTTTGTACAGATTTTCTTTGTACAAAGCTGACATAGTTAATTTGTAATTTATTAATAGTAATGGTTTTAATTCCCACAAGAGGAGCCAGACGGAAGAGAAGTCAGATAACAGATAATTTAGATGCTTCTCTGGTGCAAAATCCAGCCAAAATATGCATGCCGTTTAGGATACCTTTGTATAAATTTAAGAGCATTGCTTCCAAAGAACAACAAACAGCTGCCTATGGAGATTCTCAGTCATCCAGGTCATGGTTGTCCCAAAGGTGCTTTTTTCAAGAGGCTACTACTGGACTTTCTGGTTTTTCTATGAAGATGTTTCACTTCTTATCCAAGACTCTTCTTCAGCTCCGATTAGAGGGTTGGGAAGGATTTATATTCCTTGCAGACAGCTGGACGTTTACATTTTTTTAGTGGGTCGTTAGGGTCCCCTGGTGGTTTATCTGTATCATCAGGGTCACCTGAGTGATGCAAATTGGTATGGAGCCTTCTTGGAACTGTTGAAAGGACTGTGTTGTAGATTGGAGATAGATGGTGTTGTATTCCAATCTACAACCCAATCCTTTCAACAATTCCAAGAAGGCTCCAGACTATTTTGCACCACTCTGATGACCCTGATGACACAGATAAACCTCCAGGTGACCTTAACAACCTGCTAAAAGAATGCAAATGACCAGCTGTCTGCAAGGAATATAAATACTTCCCCTCCATCCAGTCAGAGCTGAAGAAGCTTCTTGGATGAGAAGCGAAATGTCTTCAAAAGAAAAAACCAGAAAATCCAGTTGCCTCTTGAAAAAAATCACCTTTGGGACAACAAACAGTTGTGTGTCGGATCATGCCAACATCCTTTGTGGCCCACATTTCTTATATTGGACAACCAGAGTTGTGGGAGCTCGGAAGCAGGAGAGGGGCACATACCCTTCTCCAGTGACGTTTGGATGTCACATTGCTCCAAACCAGAGGTATGGTGATGATGATGATGTGCATCGGGGAGAGGATTGGGGGTGGTGGCGGGGGCTGGTCCCTCACCATCTCTGGTACCGTGTTTCCCTGAAAATAGGCTCTAATGTGTCTTTTGGAGCCAAAATAATAATAATAATGTAAGACTGGATCTCATTTTTGGGAAACACGATATGGCTTTCAAAGAGATGAGATAAGTTCCTGCAGATCAGGTCTATCAAGGGTCTTTACAAATAAGGTGGAATACATGTAAATTCTCTCATTTTCTTTTCCTCTAGCTTATAACATCGAACCATTGGCAAATCGAGGACCGATGGGTTTTTCAGCTCCTTCCCTCGAACGTAGTCATACTTTTACTAATTCTATCGCCGAAACGATGCCTGTTGAGACTGTCAGAACGGAGTTCCCTGAAACGTGGTTGTGGGATTTAGTGATATTAGAGTAAGTGGTGGTATCAGGCTGCAAAAGAACAGGCCACTCATTGATTAAAGCTTCTCAGAAAATATTCCCACATCTGCTGCTTCCCACGTGTTTAAACTATATCACCCCAACCTGCAAGTTCTTTGCAGAATGGTGGTGGTGTGATATAAGCCACTTTTCTTAGGTGTGTTGTGGCAACCTTGGAGATATCAACCAGAAACCCTTAAGACAACCTCAGGTGCAGATCCTTACGTTGAACTCAGGGACATGGAAAATATTAGAAAGAAACTCAAGCAGGTTGCCTTGGCTGTAACATGTTTAATACCTGTAATCCTCAGCTTACAACCAGGGTTGGGATTCTACCATTTTGCACCTATTCACTAGAACCGATTGTTAACATTCTAAGCAGTTCGGAGAACCGGTTGTTAAAAGAAATTCCTGGCCTAATCCTGTAAGGAAGGCAGGAAGGAAACATTCTGGTGTTGCTTACAGAAACTGCCTCTCCATTAACCCTTATTACATTCTTGGCAGGATTAGACTTCCTGTCTCTGGAATTTCTCTGGGGGGGGGGGTTTCTCTCCTTTGCTGGTACTTTGCTTGTGTGGAATGACCATTCAAAGTTACAATGGCACTGAAAAAAAATGACTTATGACCGTTTTTCACATTTACGACTGTTGCAGCATCCCCACAGTCATGAGAGGCCAGGCGAGGAGATGTATGCCTCTATGTGAGTGATATTAAGTTGGCCACACCAGCCAGTAACATGACCAAGCCATGCCCACCAATTAAGCGACGCCCACAGAACAGGTTGTTAAAAAATTTGAATCCCTCCCCTGCTTAAAACAGTTCATTTAGTGTCCTTTCAAAGTTACAACGGCACTGAAAAAAGGGACATGATCATTTTTCACACTTATGACCATGGTCATGTGCTCAAAATTCAGAGGCTTGGCAACTGACTCTTATTAATGACCATTGCATTGTCCCAGGGATTTGCTTAATGATGGCAGCCAGAATTGCTGTCACCGAACAGTGCAATGACATGACATTGTGCTTTAAAATCACGTTGCTTAGCAATGGAAATTGGGATCCCATTGCTGTTGTTAATTATGGATTATCTTTAACTGAGTTGCTCTGTATTGACCCTGCAGAGGTTTCCTCACTGCAAGGATTTTGGTATCCCTTCTCCTCACTTGCTGAGCTCTTCTGTCTTGCAGAGATTCTAAACCCTTGTCTGTTCCCGTGACCATCCCGGACACCATCACTGAATGGAAAGCTGGAGCTTTCTGTCTTTCAGCAGACACAGGCTTTGGTTTGGCCCAGCCCACTTTTCTGAAGGCCTTCCAGCCGTTCTTCATTGAACTCACCTTGCCATATTCCGTGGTGCGAGGAGAAGCCTTCCCACTCAAAGCCACCGTCTTCTCCTACCAGACTTACTGCATCCGGGTAAGGAGTCCTTAACAGTTGTGGGTTGCAAAGGTGTGGGCGCTCCATCACTGGAGGTTTTAAGAAGAAATTGGGCAGCCATTTGTCTAAACCCGGGATGGTAAACCTATGGTACGTGTGCCTCAGGTGGCACGCAGAGTCATTTGTGTGGGCACTCAAGCCCTAGCTAAATTTACCTGCACTGTGCATGTGCATGCCTCCCAGCTGATTTTTGGGCCATTTGAGGCCTTTTTCAGCCTCCCTGAGGCTCGAGGGAAGCCTCTGCAGCCTTTGGAGGCCAAAAAACAAGCCTGTTTCGTCACTTCCGGGAAATACGTCAAACCACGCACCCTCTAGGCCATGGAAAATCCTCTCTCTATTCAACCAGTCCCTGATGCCCAAAAGATTG
This sequence comes from Bungarus multicinctus, assembly GCA_023653725.1. NCBI lineage: Eukaryota > Metazoa > Chordata > Lepidosauria > Squamata > Elapidae > Bungarus > Bungarus multicinctus. The sequence continues at coordinate 8,464,395 of CM042834.1, read as the reverse complement.
GGGGCCATTGCTCCAGAAGTTGTAGATGCTCCAATACTGGAGTTCTTTTAAGAGGAGATTGGACAACCATTTGTCTAAAATTCAGCAAGGCGTAATTTACCCTTTTTCTGTCTGAAAGTCTTGTGTGTCTCTTAATCTTTACTTCTTATCTACTGAAACCCACCTTGTTCTTTCTCCTCTTTTTAGGAATTCCTTCCTCCAGGGGTACCACATAGCTTTTTCATTGTCATCTGATCCAAACTCTGTAAAGGACCTTGCAGTACTCATCTCTAATGATCTAAGTGCTAGAGCCCACTATAACTCCATAACCAAAAAGGCATTAAGAGCTGTTAACCTAATTTTACATAGCTTTTTCTCTGGTAATATCACACTACTAACTAGGGCATACAGAATATTTGCTAGACCAATACTTGAATACAGCTCATCAGTCTGGAACCCGCATTACGTATCTGATATTAATACAGTTGAGAAAGTCCAGAAATATTTCACAAGAACAGTTCTCCACTCCTCTACTTGTTGCAGAATACCTTATGCCACCAGACTTGAAATTCTAGACCTAGAAAACCTAGAACTACGCCGCCTTCGGTCTGATCTAAGTATAGTATATAAAATTATATATTGCAATGTCCTACCTGTCAATGAATACTTCAGCTTCAGCCATAACAATAGAAGAGTACACAATAGATACAAACTCAAGGTAAACCGCACCAAACTTGATTGCAGGAAATACGGCTTCAGCAATAGAGTGGTCAACATCTGGAATACTCTACCTGACTCTGTGGTTTCTTCCCCAAACCCCAAAAACTTTAACCTTAGACTGTCTACTGTTGACCTCACCCCTTTCCTAAGAGGTCTGTAGGGGGCATGCATAAGTGCACCAACATGCCTACCATCCCTGTCCTATTGTTTCTTTTTATTTTTCTTATATGTATCCATTTCATGTACTCATAACTATATCTATACTTATACCTGTAATCTTATAATAGCTTGACAAAATAAATTAAATAAATAAATCTTATTCTTTATGGTCAGGTCACAATATCACTGGCTCCTTCTGCCAACTTTGAGGCGAACCCTGTGGAAAAGGAGGAAGGATCTTACTGCATTTGTGCAAATGGAAGGAGAACGGTGTCTTGGATGGTGACTCCCAAATCACTTGGTATGTAATAAATGTCCGTTGTCAAGATAATCAGGCACTGAAGAAAAAATGGCGGAAAAAAGGGAAACTCCCCCTCCACACCCACAGCAACCAATCACAGTGGAGATTGCCTCACTCAGGAACCAGCACTCTCCAAACAATCAGCTATAACCGTATGCTCTGGTTCATTGTACAACCCCACTGTTTTCAGGTACTAAATTTAAATACCTTAACAAACTCCATAAAGAAGAGATCTACAAAGAGACCGTATTCAAAAGGCTAGACATTACCCTATCAGGCTCTTTGGTAAATTCCAATCTAATATGGGAAATTAGGTGTAAAATTGCTGTAATTTATAGGTTGCCCCTGGGATCCATTCTGAAAAATCAGCGTCAGACCGAAATTCATATTTAAGTTGGAACTCGCGCTTACAAATCGTACTGTCCTTCTTACAAAGTGACAAAGTGCTTAAAACTCAACAATGCTTTTAGGATCTGCTGAAAACCAGCTGTGTATTAAAAATGTATAGCTTCAGTGCTTAATCAGCTCCAGAAAGGAGAATACGTTCCGCCATTTTTAATAACCGGGAGATTGTTCGGATCTAGGGATGGCCGGGCGTCCTTAACTGCTTATATAGCATAGTTGTGACCAGGTGACTTTTTTGTCCTAGGTGAAGTGAATTTCACAGCCAGTGCTGAGGCCCTGAGCTCAGATCAGCTCTGTGGGAATGAAATAGTGGAGGTGCCCAGCATACAGCAAAAAGATGTTGTGATCAAAACGCTTTTAGTTGAGGTACGTGGGATGGTTTAATCATGGACCGGACGTGGTGAAGAACACGCCCAAAGTGCACAACAGCAATATTCTTGTTTTAAAATGCATTGTCAATTTTTAGCAGGTCTATTCCTGAAAATTGATTTGGGTCACATCTTTCCATTCAATAAGCTCCACTTTCCTAGAGTTATCACTCTCTGTTTCTTCCCAACCCCTAATAATAATGAACTTACTTAGTGTTTCTCAATCTTGGCAACTTTAAGATGGGTGAACCTTCCCAGAATTCCTCAGCCATCATGTGGTGTAGCAAGGCTGGCTGGGGAATTCTGGGAGTTGAAATCCCCACTGTCAGGATTCCAGCAATCGCCCTAATTAAATCATGAGCCTTGAGCCAAACTTCAAAAAGCTTCAAAGTATTCATTAGGAGCGACATGTTGGCATGACCTGGATATAGCCGATTCTGAGACACGTAATTCACTGTCACCCTTGACCCTGGTTTTTCCCCAACCACCCTCTGGGTGTATCATAATTCATATTCTCCAATGAAACACGTCCCTAGCCAAGAGTCATCAATCATGTTCTCCAATTGGAGTTTTGCGCGGCAGAAACTCCATTCAGTTAATATAAACTTTGCAAGGTATGCATGGAATGCACTTTTGCTTCCAAACTGCTGCACTACTCTTTCAAACTTCTTTCTCCCCCCCTCTTTCTGTTGGCAACTATAAAGCAGGCATAGAAAATGTTTTATGAGTTGACGCCTACAATGTAAACTTGAGAAACACTAGTCTACAGAATAAAAAAATCAAATCAATAGCACTTCCAGCCTGCCAGTCCCTAGATCAGGGGTGTCAAACTTGCAGCATCACAGCGGCATCATGTGACTCGTTGGGACTTTTTTCCCCTTCGCTAAACCGGGCGGGGGTGGGGCTAGCACATGATGCACCCGGGCCATGGGCCGCGAGTTTGACACCCCTGCCCTAGATTGTTACATAACTTACTCAGATTTCATCAGCTGTGATTCCTTTCTTGCTTAGGCTCTCAGTCCATGGAAAGAGATGGAAACAAAGAAGAAACACTGAAAACAACATGAAGCTGTTCCCTTTCTTTTTAATAACTTAATCTATAGCAATTGCACTTAGACTTATATACTGCTTCATCGTGCCTTACAGCCATCTTTAAACAGTTTACAATGTCTGCCTATTCCCCCAGGCTGAAGTTTTACCCAGAGGTCAGTAAAATGAGAATCTAGGTTCTCATTTTACCGACCTCAGAATGATGGGAGATTGAGTCAATCTTGACCAGTGAGAACTGAACTGCTGGCAGTCAGCAAAATTAGCCTGCAATGCTACATTCTAACCACTGCGCCACCACGGCTCTATTTTAACTGACCTGACAAAGGGAATCTTCCAGCTCTTGACTGGTACCTTAGAATCTGATTTTCATAAACGTCAGATATTTCTGCATATATATATTTTGGACTGACAGGAGGTGTTTGGTAGTCAAATCAGATACTCCTTTAATTATTTTGCGGTCTGAGCTCCATTCACTATAAGAGAAGTTCAAAAAATACTGTATGTATTTGTTTAGAAGGTCCTCCTGTGTTCTTGATACAAAGAAATCAGTCATTGGCAAACTACCATAGTTGATTATAAGGTTGTCTAAATTCCAGTTTCTCTTCACCTCCCTTTGTTGTCCTTTGCATGTATTTCTGCAGCTTTTTTTTTGTTGTTGTTGTTAGAGTTTCCAGTACTCATGCCTAACTTTCCCTTTTTTCTCCTTTTCTGTCTGTCTGCTGAAGCCTGAAGGGATCGAGAAAGAGGTGGTCTTCAACTCTCTTCTTTGTTCACACGGTATGGCTGCTTCTTCACGGCGCTTCTTCTGCATCATAGCATTAAATGGATGAGGATGATTTGCTTTAGAGCAGAGGGGCCCAAAATTTAATCCCCTTTCTGGTAACGCGGAGGGATTTTAAAGTTTCTTTAAGCGAGATGTAAACCTTACAAATAGTTAATATTTGTTAAATAGTTAACAGTTAAATGCTTAAAGAAACTTGCTTTCCTAGCTAGAATCTAAAAAGTGAGAACAATTAACAACTTGCCTTCAGTGCTCCATCACTGGAGGTTTTTTAAGAAGAGCTCAGACAGCCATTTCTCCAGAATGGCATAGTGCAGTGGTGGCTAACTTTTTTGGGCTCCTGTACCAAAAATTGTGCGCATGCTTGCATGCTCGCGCTTGCATGCCAGCACCCAGAAGGCAATGTGAGCTTCCCCCACACCCCCTACTCATGCACATGCAATCCCCCCACCGACCCCCTGCTGCCCCCTTACCTGCACTGTACTTCATAGCTGATTTTCGTCCAGTTTGAGGCCATTATCGGTCTCCCAAAGGCTTGAGGAAGGCTTGTGCAGGCTTCTGCGAGCTTTGCAGGCCGAAAACTAACCCCGTTTTGTCACTTCCGGTATTTTCAGAAAAACAGAAAGTGACGAAACGGGGCTAATTTTCGGCCTGCAAAGCTCGCAGAAGCCTGCACAAGCCTTCCTCAAGCCTTTGGGCGGCCAAAAAAGGCCTCAAACCGGCCAAAAATCAGCTGTGAGGCACGCACGTGTGCAGTAAAGTAACTTTGCCTGCAGCTCGCATGCCGGCACAAATGCTCTTAAGTACCACCTGTGACATGCATACCATAGGTTCGCCATCACGGCCATAGGGTCTCCTGCTTGAGCAGGAAGTTGAACTAGAACAGGAGTCCCCAACCCCTGGACTGTGGCCCAGTACCAGGCCATGGCCCATTTGGAACTGGGCTGTGGAAGCGGCAGTCAAACCTGCGCGTGTGCGCAGCTCCATTTGTGCGAGCTGTGGGCACAGATGCCCGCTGCTTGTGGAAATGGATTTGTGCATGTACACACTCACCACTCACACGGAACCATCCTCCCTCCTTCCCCCCGCCCCGCCCCCAAGTCCTCAAAGCCAGAAAGGTTGGGGAACCATGGACTTGGAAGACTTCCATGGTCCCTTCCAATTCTGTTATTCTGCATTCTAAGGAATTTGCTATGGGATGGGGAAGCATTTGCAGAACACACCCAACATTTGATGTATTTGACAGCAGGAGAAAACATTTAAGATTAAAAATCAGAGGACATGGTAATGGAAAATCCACTTTTAAGGTAGGAGGTTTAGAGGGTTTGAGATTTTTTTTTTAGACCCTGGAGTTTCTAAGTGTAACGTCATTGTAGGATTTGATCTCCTTTTGTTCTGAGTACCCCAACTGAGATTAAAACCCTGTAAGGCAGCTGGCACCACCTAAGTTCTGTTTTCTTCCAGGAGATGTACAGTCAGCACCTCTTTCTTTGAAGGTGCCAGAAAATATTGTGGAAGGCTCTTCCAGGGCAACTTTTTGTGTGCTTGGTAAGTAATAGGAACCTTCATCCTAGCTCTTCAAACCCACTTCCCTTCTTTTTTTTCTCTAATCTAACTTTTGTGTCCCACAAGTTGTGCTTCTACCTGTCCTTCCTCACCTGCCTTCTTAAATCATAAAATCAAAAGTGATTTTAGAGATCATTTATTGCAACTCAGGGCAGATTGCAGTTCAGCATTTCTGACAGCCTCTGTCTGAAAACCTTCCCCGCTGAAGGAGAACTTGCCACTTCATATGGCAGCCTGTTCCACTGGCTAGCAGCTGATAGAGCAAGGAGGTCCTCCTGAAGTCAAAGATGAACCTTCTTCTTTGTAGTTTTACCAATGGGATGGTTTACCTCCAGAGATGGTGGGTGCTTCATCACTGGGGATTTTTAAGACGAGATTGGACAGCCACCTGTCTGAAATGGTATTGGGTCTCTTGCTTGAGCAGGGGGTTGGACTAGGAGACCTCCAAGGTCCCTTTCAACTCTTCTGTTATTGTATAGAGTGAAACATTGCTGATTAAAATGTCAGAGGTTATCAGACTCTGCTTCTTTGGCCACTGTTGGACAAATTGCTAAACTGGATAGTCCTTGGCTTGATCGCCTTAGAACCATTCTACCTGGAAGTCTCCATTTTGATAATTTAGAGGTGAGCAACACAAGCTCATACAAGGTCAGTCTTAGATGTCTTTTCCCAACTCTCCACAAGCAATGTCAGCGGTATCATTTAAACTGTTTCTGCCTTGGGAATGGCCAGAAACACCACACAGAGGCATCCTCCTAAACGTTCATTCTCCTATAGCTTTACACTGTCATTTTCTTCCAGAATTATCCTGTCTCTTCTTTAGAGGTTCTGGACTTGAGCTTCCCAATCTGCAACACACCCATTCCAAAATCTTCTAACGGCCCCTATTTCCATCCACCTTTCTCTATTGCAGGAGACATTCTAGGGGGAGCAATACAGAACATCCATCAGCTTCTCAAGATGCCCTATGGCTGTGGGGAGCAGAACATGGCCCTCTTTGCCCCCAATATCTACATCCTGAACTATCTCAATAAGACTGGACAACTGACGGAGGAGATCAAATCCAAGGCCATCGGATATTTAGTGTCAGGTGAGAAGCATCCCAGGGCAGTCCCACATGAATTTTCCCCTCTTTGTTTTATCAGTGATGTTAGGAACTTTCAAAGACTTGATCCACAAATTGGCCACTGGTATTGATTAAAGAAGGGGTGCAGTAGCCTTGTAGTTAAGCCCAGTGATAGTATTCTACCGGTTCGGTCTGGTTCACACGAACCGGTAATAAAAAATGCTACTGTTTGGCCGAACCGGTAGTAAAAAAAAAAACAGCTCCCAGTTCAGCTGAACCGGTATTTCTTTTTTCTCTCCCGACAATCAGCTGTTCCGACAATCAGTTGTGCCAGGATCCCCCTCACTGCTTCACCCAGAAGGTTTCCCTGAGGCCCAGGAGGCTTCCCTGAAGCCCAGGAGGCTTCCCTGAGGCCCAGGAAGCAAAAAACGGGGAGCCAGGAGGGGGGCGTGCACGGTTCCCCTCTGCACTCTGTTTTTTTTTTTTACCTCCTGGGCCTCAGAAGCCTCTTTTTGCGCCCAGGAGGCAAAAAAAAACAGAGCATGGGGGGCGGGGTTGCTGCAAAAAAGGAAGCCACCCCCACCCAGCCACATGGCCATGCCCACCTAGCCACTCTCACCTAGCTACGCCCTCAGAACCGGTAGTAAAAATATTTGCATCCCATCCCTGGTTAAGCCTCTGGGATTGGAAGACTGGTAGTTTGAGATCCAAGTACCATGTGACGGGATGAGCTCCCATTCCTGCTCCAGATCCTGCTGACTTAGCAGTTTGAAAGCATGCAACTGCGAGTAGATAAATAGGCAGCACTTCAGTGGGAAGGTAACAGCATTTGGTGCGCCTCAGCATATAGCCATGCTGGTCACATGACCACGGAAGTATCTTCAGACAATGAGGGTTTAACCTCCCGATTGATGATCCCAACCAAAGTAAGCACACGCCAGACCTGCCAATGTCTCAGTGCAAAACTTTATTGAATACATCATTTTGGCACCATTGAAAGCAAAACCAGTTCTCTCTAGTTCCTGCACAAACCCACATAGTTCAATATGAAATTCCCTCTCCCCCATATTTGTGCAGGTCACATTGTCCAATTGAGTGTTTTTGTATTGTTATGAGAAAGAGTCTTTGGGTTTGGCTAACCCCTGCAGGTGCATCCTTGAGTCTCATGCCTCCTATTTGAAGTCTGGAGTCTGCATTTTTTCTCACCCATCCTTCTCGCTTGTTTGTTGGCAAGCCGAGAAGCGATAATGGTTGCAACAGCACAGTAACAATAGTAATAGCTCTTAGACTTATATATCGCTTCACAGTGCTTTGCAACCCTCTCTAAGCAGTCTACAGAGTCATCCTATTGCCCTCAACAATCTGGGTCCTCATTTTACCCACCTTGGAAAGATGGAAAGCTGAGTCAATCTTGAGCCTGATGAGAATTGAACTGCCAAACTGCTGGAAGCCAGTAATCAACAGAAATAGCCCGCAATACTGCATTCTAACCATTGCACCACCGCATGCTTTGAGTTTGACAGCTGGATCTTTTGGCTAGGAAAGAGCCAACAAACAGCACCACCCCCTACAGTCAGACATGGCTTGGCAGGGGAACCTTTATCTTTATTGATTAAGGAGGTTGTACATTAGGTCAGATTCGATTGGCTGAGTCAATCGTGGAATCCTTCCACTGTTAGAAAGAAGAGAGCAGGAACGCTGCAGAAAGGAGCAATCAAATACCTTTCCTTTGTATCATCCTGGAGTAGCTGAGAAATGCCAGGGAGAAATTGGAAATATAAGGGAAAATGGAGCCAGCTGGAAAGGAATGCATCCCCCAGATCCTCTGAAAGTTGTACAATCTCATAGGGAAGTGCCGTTTGTTGGGAAAAGAAGCTGTAGCAAAGCACAACAGCTAATGCATATGTGATTTAGCCCTATGTATATAGTGGCATTTTAAAACTAACTTACCGTATGTTTTAGATAGGTTTTAGACTAGGTTTTTAATTATTATTATTTTAATTAATTTTTGAATACTCTGTAGTATGATTGTGATGTGGTGTTTGGGGCACTGTGCTGGAGTAGCTTTCAAATTTCATTGTATTTGTAGAATGCAATGACAATAAAGGTATTCTATTCTATTCTATTCTATTCTATTCTAATGCTCAAGTTGTATTTTACAGGGCTCTGTCCATCAGTCATCCCTATTGTCAGGGTTCCGAAGATTGCCCTAATTAAATCATGAACCTCGAGCCAAGTTTCAAAAGAATCCAAAAGATTTATTAGGAGCAACATGTTCGGCACTAACCCATATGAAGCCAACTCTGACATGTGTAATTTATTATCACCTATGATCCTATTTCTCCCCACCTCCCTGGGTGTGCCATAAATCAGATTCTCCAACACGTTCACGGGCTGGGTGTCATCAATCACACACTCCAATGATGGATTTTCACGGACAGAAGATCCAGTAGCCTAGGCTACAATTTTTTAAAGATAAGCATGGAATGTGCTTCTGGTTTTTATTTGCCGTACTGCTTCTTTCAGGATTTCCCCCCTACTCTCCTTCTTATGGCAACTCGGAAACAGGCATAGGAATGCTTTACGAGTTGACATCTATCTGGTTTAATTCCATTTTGGAATCAAATTGACAGAGAAAGTTGAACAGACTCATTGAATTGGATTTGAAAAGGGTTTTCTGCATGCCTCTCTGCCAACCACTCATGTTCATTTTCTGCTTCAGGCTATCAGAGGCAACTAAACTACAAGCATAGTGATGGGTCCTACAGCACCTTTGGAGAAAGGAGTTCAACGATAGGAAATACCTGGTGAGATTTCTTTGTTCTATGGAAAAATACTGCTCAGCGTAGCTGTTCCTCTCTCCTTCCCACTAACATCAAAAAGATAAGAGTGTTGAACCTTGGTAGCCCTTGGAATAGGAGACCAGCACAAAATCAGAAGCTGAGAGCTAAAGTAGGAAGTTAGAAAAACACATTGTGAAATAAGGTAATGGTCAAATAAGCCTCCATACAAGTCATTCGAGTAAATGTAATTGGAACCAGCCACTCCATCATCCACTAATGTGGTCATTAAGCAAAAAATAATAATCACATGACCTTGTGGGCTTGTTGCAGTCGTTAAACAGATAAAACACTGTGATTAAGTGCACAATGACATGATTGTGATTTGTGATTTCCCACCGGCTTCCCCATTGTTGTGGTTCACCATCAGCTGGTGCAGACAGCAGTGGAATCGGACAGTGGGGAAGAACGGGGACCAGTCAGAGAGTTTGGAGAGGACTCATATGAGAGTCCTACGTCCGATGCAGGGATGGGGTCAGGACCATCTAAGAGTGGGGTGCTGCCTTCGAAGCTTTCAGAGTCTGGCAGCAGCGAAGCAGAGGACCCCAGGGAGCCTGTTTTCAGTACGCATGTGCGCAGAGCTGCTAGAAGGGAGCAGCTGAAACAAAAGGGGTGACTCGGGAGTAAGGCTGAGAGGTGATTGCTTGGGATAAAAGTCAGACCAAGATGATGAAACCTTTGCAGGAAGCAAAGTTGTTCAGTCGGTTCAGAATCATCGTTGAAGCTCTGTGTACTTTGGTTGGGTTTTTTTTTTGTATTTTGGTTGGTTTCTTTTCTAGTTCGTTTGATACTTCTGTTTTTGGCAGCATTTCACAGAACTGAAAGGTGTGTGCTTATCTTGGGGGACTGTTTGAGATTAATTCCGGCTGGGAATGAAAACAATTCCCAGCATTGCAATAAAATAAGTCTTGTTTTTAAATTAAGTGTGTGCATAATTACAGTTTACAAAGCCTGGGTCGGAACACCCATTGACTTTGCTTGTCAGAAGCCAGAAATGAAGATTGCAGATGGCAATCACATGACCACAGGAATGCTGTGGTGACCGCAACTTTGAAGTCATAAGTCTCGTTTGGCACTGTAGTAACTTCAAAAAGTTAAACAGATAATCAGAATTGGAAGGGACCTTGTAGGTCATCTAGTCCAACCCCCTGCCCAAGCAGAAGACCCTAAACCATTTCTGACAAATGGCAGTCCAATTTCTTCTTGAAAGTCTCAAGTGATGGTGCTCCCACAATTTCCAAGGGCAAGCTGTTCCATTGGTTGATTGTTCTCACTGTCAGAAAGTTTCTCTTTATTTCCAGGTTAAATCTCTCTTTGTTCAGTTTCCATCCATTATTCCTTGTCTGACCTACAGGTACTTTAGAAAATAGCTTGACCCCTTCCTCCCTGTGGCAGCCCCTCAAATATTGGAAGACTGTTATCATGTCTCCTCTGGTCTTTCTCTTTACTAGCCAGGCCCAGTTTCTGTAACGGTTCATTATATGTTTTAGCCTCCAATCCCCTAATCATCCTGGTTGCTCTTCTCTGTACTTTTTTTAGAGTCTCAACATCTTTTTTATAATGTGGTGAACAAAACTAGATGCAATACTCTAGGTGTGGTCTTACTAAGACTTTATAGACTGGTATTAGTATTTCCCTTGATCTTGACTGTATCCCTCTGTTAATACAATTTAGGATTGCATTAGCTTTTTTGGCTGTTGCTGCACACTGCTGGCTCATATTTAGCTGGTTGTCCACTAAGACACCAAGATCCCTCTCACAGTCACTGCTATTGAGCTTGGTTTCACCCAGTCTATATGTGTACTTTTGGTTTTTCTTGTCTAACTGTAGGACTTTACTTTTCTCTACATTGAATTTCATTTTGTTAGATATGGCCCAGTGTTCTAGTCTGTCAAGATCCATCTGGATCTTGAGCCTACCTTCTTGGGTGTTAGCTATTCCTGCCAGCTTAGTATCATCTGCAAATTTGGTAAGTTCCCCTTCTATTCCTTCATCTAAGTCGTTAATGAAGATATTGAAGAGTATTGGGCCTAAGACGGAACCTTGTGGCACCCCACTACTTACTTCCCTCTATGTAGACTTAGACCCATTAAGGACTACTCATTGAGTACGGTTTGCCAGCCAGTTGCGAGACCATCTAGTGGTGGTGCTATCTATTCCACTTTTTTCTAACTTACTAAGAAGGTTGTGATCTACTTTGTTGAATGCCTTGCTGAAATCTAAATATATTATGTCCACAGTATTTTGCTGGTCTACTAATTTAGTCACTGTGTTGAAGAGTGAAATAAGATTGGTTTGGTATGATCTGTTTTTAATAAACCCATGCTGACTGCTAGTTATTACTTTACTTGTTTCTAGATGTTGGCAGATCTATTTTTTATTATCTATTCTATTAGAATAGAAGTAGAACAGAATAGAATAGGAATAGAATAGAAGTAGAATAGAAGAGAACAGAAGTAGAACAGAATAGAATAGAAGTAGAATGGAATGGATTAGAATAGAATTCTTTATTGGCCAAGTGTAATTGGACACACAAGGAATTTGTCTTGGTGCAAATGCTCTCAGTGTACACAAAAGAAAAGATACACTCGTCAAGAGTCAAAAATCCTAAGGTACAACACTTAATAATAGTTATAGGGTACAATAAGCAATCAAATCATACTAAGAAACAGTCCATATAAATCGTAAGGATACAAGTGACAAAATTACAGTCATAAAGTCACAAGTGGGAGGAGATGGGTGTTAAGGAGTGATGAGAAGATTAATAGTAATAGTAGTGCAGACTTTGTAAATAGTTGGACAGTGTTGAGGGAATTATTTGTTTAGCAGAGTGATGGCGTTCAGGAAGAAATTGTCTGTGTCTAGTTGTTCTGGTGTGCAGTGCTCTGTAGTGTCGTTTTGAGGGAAGGAGTTGAAACAGTTTACCTCCGGGATTTGAGGGGGTCTGTAAATATTTTCATAGCCCTCTTTTTGACTCGTGCAATATACGAGCCTCGATTGAAGGCAGGTTGGTAGTAATTGTTTTTTCTGCAGTCCTGATTATCCTCTGAAGTCTGGGTCTGTCCTGTTGGGTTGCAGAACCAAACCAGACAGTTATAGAGGTGCAGATGATAGACTCAATGATTCCTCTGTCGAACTGGATCAGCAGCTGCTTGGGCAGTTTGAGCTTTCTGAGTTGGCGCAGAAAGAACATTTTTTGTTGTGCTTTTTTGATGACGTTCTTGATGTTAGGTGTCCATTTTAGGTCAAGTGATATAATAAAACCTAGTAATGTGAAGTTCTCTATTGTTGATACTGTGTTGTCTAGTATTGTAAGAGGTGGTAGTATGGGAGGATTTCTTCTAAAGTCTACCACCATTTCTACAGTTTTGAGTGTGTTCAGTTCCAGATTGTTCCAGTTACACCACGAGGCAAGTTGCACAACCTCCTGTCTGTTGTAAATGAATTGTTGTGAGTTGAGGACTATCCATACACACAAATAAAAAGGGATTCTGCTAGTCAATAGTACAGGGGTGTGTATTTGCTTACTGCTCAAAGACCCCATTAACATTTGTGGGGAAGGGAGATGACTTTTCAAAATGTGTTGGAGCCATATCACCCTTCTGTGTAACGGAGAAGGATTTTCAGGTGGGAACTAGTATATGCATTTTTTAAACCTTGATTATAATGGTTTTAAGGTGTGTCAGTCAGGGTACCAGTCCAAGGAAACCTCCCACCCCAAAGGATTGAAGGATCATTGATCTCACCCCCTTACACTAAAATAGAGTAGAATAACAGAGTTGGAAGGGACCTTGGAGGTCTTCTAGTCTAACCCCCTGCTTAGGCAGAAAACCCTACACTTAGACAAATGATCATCCAACATCTTTTTAAAAATTTCCAGTGTTGGAGCATCCACAACTTCTGGAGACAAGTTGTTCCACTGATCAATTGTTCTAACCGTCAGGAAATTTCTCCTTAGTTCTAGGTTGCTTCCGTCCTTGATTAGTTTCCACCCATTGCTTCTTATCCTGCCCTCAGTAGTGTCATGCCCCTGTTAGAATCTGATTCCGAGGGAGAGGTGGAATAGCTGACAGGGAGTGCGAGTGTTGCTCCGGTGTCTGTGGAGGAAACTGGGGAAGGGCACAGTCCGGCTGGGCATTCAGAGGAAGACCCAGACCCACCCCCTCTTCATCCTAGGGCATGCAGGGAGGAACGGATAAGGGAGCAACCTGAATTACGTGGACTACGGGGGAGAAAAGGGCCCTGATTCCCTTCATTGGCTGCAGCTGGGAAAACAGGATTTTAAAAGGGCGTTTGCACACAGCACTTTGCTGGGAGGAAAGCATGAATTATCTTTGTCAAGTCTTATCTGAGTTCTGGCATCCTCCCAACTGTGTGTGTGTTTTGTTTTTTTTAAATAAAATTTTATTGGGTTTTAACAAACAGATAAAACATCTTATTTGAGTACAGCATGATTCCAGGTTATCACATTTCCATGCAGACATTAGTAGGTAAAATAGTTATTCAAATTCATTCTCATGCTGGTATAAACCTTATAAATCTTTCATATGAACAATCTTTGGAAACAGATAAAATATTTTTCTCCTTTCTTTATTCTTACATTAATTATTAATAAATATATCATTAATTAATTATATAGTTTTATCTAATAGGCAAGGTAATTATTCAAATTCATTCTAATAGTTACATCTTTTACCCTTTCTTTTGAATATTCTATCAGTCTTTAAAAATAATTATTCAAATTCATTCTAAATAGCTGGTATAAATCTTTCCTCTTTCTTTTCCATAATTTATCAATCTATAAAAATAATTACCCTGTTTCCCTCTCTTTTTTAAATAAACATATCTGACATAATAATATAATTTTATCTCCTAAATTACTTACATATTTCATTTCTGACACATTATAATATTCTATTATCACAACCCTATCTTTAGTACCCTTGCAGAGTTCTCAATTTTAACTTGATTTAACCATTGTCTCTGTGCTCCCTAACTGAGCATATATCTTTAATCCTAGTACATTTCCCTTTTTTCTTTATCTCCTGCTTTTATTCCTCATGATTTCTTTCCCTTTCTATCTTCCCCCACTTTTTCTCTTCCCTTTTTTTTGTAACCTTCTCTCTCTCTTTTCCCCTTCTGTGGTTTACTTTTCTGCTTCTCCTTGCTATTATGTTTCTTTTGCAAAGTAGTTTTCTTTTTGGCTGTTGCCTTTAATCTAAAACTTTTACCTCCTTTCCCCCTTTTTACCACACTTTGCTTTATTTCAGTAAAAATGGCTTCTTCTGTGTCCCGCCCTTCTTCTTCCTCTTGAAGCTTTTTTTCATAATCTCCATTTCAAGAAATTCAAAAACGAAGCCAAAAGATTTTCCTTCTTTTTCTGCCTCTTCTTTCTCATTTTTAAGATACATTTTCACTTGCTCCAGGAGTGATGCCATTTTAAACAACCACCCGAGTGACTTTAAGTAACAAAAGAAAAAAGACATCAATCTCTTCTTCCCCAGGCTGTTCCTTCTTGTTTTTTTCTTTTCTTTCCTATGGTTACTGTATCTTTTAATAAAGTTTCAATTACAACATATTCTTGGGAATCTTTTCAAAGTTCGCAATTAGTTCCCCCTTTTTTTTCCCAGGTGAAACTCCGTTTTTTTATTCCCTTTTATCTCCTCTTCTCCTTTTTTAGGACTTTCAGATGACCAAAAAGACCAAATAAAAAATAAAAAGAAATCTTTTTTTTCTCCCTTTGACACTTAAATTTCAGCTTAAAATAGCCTATTAGTGTCAAAGCAATCTAGTATAAACTTCTTTTCATCAACAATATAAAAATAGAAAAAGGGATTTTTAACCTCCTTTTCTCTCTTCTTCACCGCCTATTACAATTTTCTTTTAGAGGTATTCCTCTAAATATTTTTAGCTTCAGGATACCTTATTTGGATGTTTTTTATGTTTAGCCTGGTCTGTCCTGCTTTCCTCCTTGTCTTCCTGCACATTCTTATCCCGTCCGGTTCTTCTTTCTGGCGGCCATTTCTGACCGCTGCTGGCCACCTTCGAGAAAGGGAGTTTGACTAGCCAAGGAGGAGAGATGCGGCTCCCCTCAACTTGGCTGGCAGTCTCCCCCATCTTCACCACCTCTACGGGGTGCTGGCTTCAGCCCCGAATCCAAGGGATCAGGGCGCTCCAGCAGCAAGCAGGGACCAAAACCGTGCACAGTTATGGATTTCAGTCCGCCACCGAAGAAACCGGAACCGGAACTCCCTCAACTGTGTGTGTTTCATTATCTTTTGAAGTGTGCAATTCCTTATCCTGCCCTGTCTCGTTAATTGCTGCAGCGTGATTTGTGTTGGTTTTTATTTATAATTTATATGTACTTTGGGTTCAGATTGAATTTCTTCCCTTTAAAAACTGTTCTTGGGAGAGTTTTTTTCTTCAGCCGAAGATAACTGAATATTGGGGGTCAAGTTGGAGGTATTAAAGGGACTTTACCTACTTTTGTGATTTTGTTGCTTTTGTGCCACGCCCTGGGTCGTCACAAGTAATTTAAGGCAAGAGAGGCCAGTGCTAAGGATCATGAAAAAGATCTGTCCCAGAAATTCAGTTGGTTCAGTAAGTGGTCAGATCTTCCAAATTGGTCCCCGGGAATCGTTTTCCTTATTTTGTGTGCAGGAAACAATTATTTGTGCACCAAGAAGGCCCCATTCTGAAGAAGATGTCACACTAGAAGAACATGATACAAGGAAAATTGAAATCTCTCCTATATTCTGGGTTATCTTGCAGGTTGACCGCTTTTGTGCTGAAGAGTTTCTCTCAGGCAGCGGCCTTTATCTCCGTGGACCAAAAACACATCACTGATGCTCAGATTTTACTGGCTCTCAGGCAGCTGAAAGATGGTTCTTTCCAAAAAATAGGGTCTCTGCTGAACAACGCACTGAAGGTACCGGGGGGGGGGGGGGGGGCAGTATTTGTTAGATGATAGCTTTGAATATGGTGTTGGTGGAAGTAAGGCCAGTGTCAAACTTCTTTCAGACCAGAAACTGTTAAATGGGCAAACAATAATCTGGGAACTTTTAACAAGTGCTTTTCTTGTAGAAAAGGTAAGGAAGCCATTGTGGAAGAATTCTAGAGATTACAATGCATCAAACCCAAGCCTTACCTCTAGTGAAATCAATGTTCAAATTCATGAATCAGAGTTGTACAAATGAGGTGTGAACTGGAATTCGCAGTTGGGAATGGAAGACCTGGTTTCCACCTGTTTCTTATTTTGGTAATGGATAGGTCTGATTTTTTTTCTTTGGTTTGGTTTTATTTCAATTTAATTTTACTTTACTATTTTATTTTTTAAAGAAACGTATATGGCTGTCCAACTCATGGGAATCCCCTTTTTCCTTCCTTCCTTCCTTCCTTCCTTCCTTCCTTCCTTCCTTCCTTCCTTCCTTCCTTCCTTCCTCCTTCTCTCTCCCTCCCTCCCTCCCTCCCTCCCTCCCTCCCTTCCTTCCTTCTTTTCCCAAATTTGTTTCCATTCTGTTCAGTTTTCTGTCATGCTGATCAATATAGCCCTGATTACCTTTTGATAATTGCTGTCTGACCTTCTCCTGGGCTAGGAAAAGAATTAAAAAAATAAAATAGCAGTTTGCTGGAAAAACTATTGACGAGATTGGGGTTACCAATCAAGAGCTGGAAATGATAACATTCTCATAATGGGGGTAAATATTGCATAGTCTAATGATCTATATAACCGGGGTCTCCAAACATGGCAACTTTAAGACTTCTGGATTTCAACTCCCAGAATTGCCCAACCAGCCATATTGACTAGGGAATTCTGGGAGTTGAAGTCCACAAGTCTTAAAGTTGCCACATTTGGAGACCCCCTGATAGTATGATGGTGTAAAACACAACATTTGCATAGAGCAGGATTTTCTTTTTTCTGAGTTTTTTTTAATGCAATGAGTGGGCTGGTCCTCTCCTACCCCAAGACTGTCAGGCTGCCATATGTGGACTGACAAATTCCCAATGACCACCAGGTGGCAGCAGATGGCATGGAATTCTGCACCCCTTAGCTGCCCCATTATGGCTTAGCAAAAGTCACTTAGCTATATTGCCTCTTCTTTAAGCACCAAGGTTTTGATTATGTGTAATTGGGGAAGTTGTAGGAGCTGTTCCAGAAGGCAAAAATGGAGATTTATACTGCCTAAGACAAGATCAAGCTTCAGCAAAGGATAAAGGAGACGTAGGATGAGTAGTAAATAGCATAGCACTTACAATTGTATACCACTTCACAGTGCTTTATAGTCTTCTCTAAGTGGTTTTATAGAGGCAGCATATTGTCCCCAACAATCTCAGTCCCCATTTTACCGACCTCGGAAGGATGGAAGGTTGAGTCGACTTTGAGCCAGTCAGGATCGAACTCCTGGTAGTGGGTAGAATCAGCCTGAATTCCCGCATTCTAACCACTGTGCTACCATGGCTCAGTGAAGATGGAGGTTGGAAATGTTGACATACCTGCTCTTGGATGAAGCATCCACATTATGCATAGACTGGGGTGGGAGGAACACATCCTGTTTTACCGTGAGTGTGATGGGATACTGATCTTGGAAAGAAGACTAGAAAGATGGCAGAAAGATTGATATCTGACTGTCTCCCTTCTTCCAGGGTGGAGTTGATGACAGGATTTCTCTTACAGCCTATATCACCATAGCTTTGCTGGAAATGCCTCTGCCTCGCACGGTAAGTAAACATCCTCTAAGTTAGTTCCAAGCAAACCACTACTCTCTTGTGGCCAAGATAATTATAATTGTTATTACTTGTTAAATTTATTTACAATGTTTCTCTAGGCAGCTTCCTGTCAAACTTAATAAAACACAAACTGAATTTAGAAATAAAACCTTTTTTAATGCGATGCTGGGAATTACTTGCATTCCCAGCCAAAACTAATTAGACACAGTTCCTCCAGATAAGGGCATGCTTTTCAGTGCTGCAGAATGCCGCCAAGAAACAGAAGTCCAATTAAGGCTAACATAAACCAACCCAAAACCCCAGAAAAAACCGACCAGAGTATAGAAATTCACGAAGGACTCTGAGATTACTGAACTGCTTTGCTTCCTGCAAAGCTCTTCGTCATTGAGGACTGACTTTTATCCCTGATGCACGCGTGCCATAGGTTCGTTAATATGTGTATAGGGTTTCCTGCTCGCGCAGAGGTTTGGACTAGAAGACCTCCAAGGTCCCCTCAATCTCTATTCTGATTGAAGTACGAGCAGGGAGCGAGAAAGGTCTGGATCCAAAACAAACCAATTTTTGTGAACCCATCTAGCTTTTATAAATTGCCTTCCTCCTGTTTCTCCCCCATGGCAGCATGTTTTGGTACGAAATGCCTTGTACTTCTTGGAGACGGAGGCCCAGGTGGAAGAGATCCACGTTTACACCCGGGCTCTGATGGCGTACGCCTTTACTCTTGCAGGGAATGAGGAGAAGAGGCAAGAAATGTTGGATGCCCTTCAAAAACTAGCCGTGAAGGAAGGTAAGAAGCAGGTGCTGGATGCAAGTTGCATGTGTGATGTGCAGAATGCTTGATGGAACTTTGTCAGCCCTCTTGCAGACTCTGTGGGATGTTTGTGGAGTTTGGCTTCTTCTGATGCTGTGCCGCTTATTTATTCAATTGATAAGGTAAAGATAAAGATTCCTCTCTCACATACATACTAGTTATTTCCGGTTCTAGGTGTCGGTGCTCATCTCCGTTACAAAGTCAAAGAGCCAGCGCTGTCCAAAGATGTCTCTGTGGTCATGTGGCCAGCATGACTAAACGTTGAAGGCTCACGGAACGCTGTTCCCTTCCCAACAAAGGGGTCCCTGTTTTTCTACTTGCATTTTTACATGCTTTCGAACTGCTAGGTTGGCAGAAGCTGGGACAAGTAACGGGAGCTCACTCCGTTACGCGGCGCTAGGGTTTCGAACCGCCGAACCACCGACCTTTCTGATCGACAAGCTCAACGTCTTAGCCACTGGGCCACCGCGTTCCTCTTTCAATTTATACATTCAATTTATAATATTATAGATTCATATATAACCATGATGGCGAACCTATGGCACGCGTGCCACAGGTGGCACGCGCAGCCGTTTCTGTGAGCACGCAAGACCCAGCCAAACTTACATGCACTGCTCATGCAAGCGTCTCCTAGCTGATTTTTCGGCCTGTTTGAGGCCTTTTTCGGCCTCCCAGAGGCTCAAGGGAAACTTCTGCAGTCTATGGAGGCCGAAAAACAGGCCCGTTTCGTCACTTCTGGTATTTCCGGAAATACAGGAACTGACAAAACGGGCCCGTTTTTCAGCCTTCAGAGGCTGCAGAGGCTTCCCTTGAGCCTCTGGGAGACTGAAAAAGGCTTTAAACAGGTCTAAAAATCAGCAAGGAGGGGCATACATGCGCAGTGCAGGTAAGGGCAATGGGGGGATCACACGCATATGCACGGGGAGGGCTGTGCACATTGCCTTCTGGGTGCTGACATGCGCGTGCAATTTTTGGCACAGGAGCCCAAAAAGGTTAGCCACCACTGATATATAATGTATAATAAATTATATGTTCAATTTATACAGCCGCCCATTTCACATACAAGTAGTTCTCGACTTACAACCATTCATTTGGTGACCGTTCAAAGTTATAATGGGGGTGAAAAAAGGGACTTATAGCCATTTTTCACACTTACAACCATTGCAGCTTCTTCATGGTCGCCTGATCAAAATTTGGATGTTTGGCAACCGGCTCGTATTTATGATGGTCGCCGTGTCCCGGGCTCATGCGATCCCCTTTTGCAACCATCTGACAAGCAAAGTCAATGGGGGAGCCAAAGTCACTTAACGACCATGTGACTAACTTGACAACTGCAGGGATTCACTATCGTAAAATGAGGGCAGTCTCACTCAACAACAATTATGGTCATAAGCCGAGTGTCAACTTTAGAAGCCATATTCCATGCTGCCACATAGCCTGAGAAAGTGGGAGGGGGGTGATTTCAATTGAGTAGTTCTAAGTAGACAAAATAAAATTCTTTTGTTAGTTCAAAGTTATTAAATGTGGCGGAGGATGGAAAAAGGATCTTACTCTTGCATGGATCGTGATTGGTTCATATGATGTGATGACAGCAAAAATGGGATGGATGTAGTTTGGGACACCAAGGACTATTGGGAAGAGGTCAAAAAAGAATGAACTCATGAAATTTACACATGAAATACGTAACATGCCTCCCTGCATGTTATTTTTGTTGTTATTTATCCATAACCATTTTAATCTGCTTTTCACTAAAAGTATTCTGGCATTATAACAAGACCCTCTGATCCTCCATTAAGAGATTCCAGATTTGGGGACAGGAGTGGAAAATGCAGAGAGTAAGAAGGATAACCTTGATGGAAGTAGGCAGGAATCATTACTCAAATGAAAGGGATTGAAATAGTTTTGAAGTCCAGAGCAGTGAGACGACATTTGGAAGTAGTTTGGACAGGCAGTGCCCTGATTCATTGGATGTAAAGAGGAGAAGCACAATTAGACTTGAAAGATTATGAGGGTCCTCAGTGGTGAGATTTAAAAAAAAATTACTACCGGTTTGGTGGGCATGGCTTGGTGGGCATGGTGTGGCTTGGTGCACGTGGCAGGGGAAAGATATTGTAAAATCTCCATTCCCTCCCCACCTCACTAACCTGCTTTCCAGCTCCGTTCTCCTGTGCAGAGCAACCAAAAAAGACCCAGCCAATCAGCTGAGACTCAGGAGGCAGAGAATAGATGGGGGTGGGGCCAGTCAGAGGTGGTATTTGCCGGTTCTCCGAACTACTCAAAATTTCCGCTATCGGTTCTCCAGAACTGGTCACAACCTGCTGAATACCATCTCTGAGGATCCTTGGTGCTCTACAATTTCTTCCAGAGGTTTCATTATCAAACTAGTAGCATCATCAGATTATGTAACTGGAGCCAAGTGAATAGAGGTACTACCTGGGTAGCTTTTTTTAGCTTTCCTGTGGAATTGATTTCCTGGTCTGATCTACATGCAGGGCTAATAAATACTAAAATATTTGGAGGGCTGGGCAATTAATGGTGTGCCAAGCTTCAGCTATGGTACTTAAGAGTTGTGGAATAACTCAAAAGAAGAAGCAATGATTGGAAACTAACCGAGGAGGGAAGCAGCCTACAACTAAGGAGGCATTTCCTGATAGAACAATAAACCAGTGGAATGGCTGGTGAGCGCTCCATCATTGGAGGTTAGAGATTGGAGAACTGGAAGAAGAGATTGGACAGCCATTTGTCTGAAATGGTATAGGAGCTTCAGCTTGTGAAGGACGTCAGACTAGAAGATCTCCAAGATCCCTTCACTCTATTGTTCTGTTATTCTGTTAAGTAGAACAAAATGCCCTTGAGAAACCAAAGATATTTGACCAATGTTGGAGGCCTCTAAGTGCTGCCTGAACGGGGCCACCCAATGCTAAAACTCTTCATTCTCTTTCTGAAGAGGATGGCTCCATCCACTGGGAGAGACCTGAGAAGCAAAAGAAGACACTCGATCTTCCATACTATCACCCCCGGGCACTCTCTGCCGAGGTAGAGATGACCTCCTACGTTCTCCTTGCTTACGTGGCCAAAGAACCGTCCCCATCCCAGGAAGAATTAATGACGGCAACTGCCATTGTCAAATGGTTGACCAACCAACAGAATCCCAATGGAGGATACTCTTCTACACAGGTACGTTGTCTCCCCACAGATTCTCAGAGGATGCTTGGAAGATACTCTAATAATATTCCCTGTATCAACTTGGTGGACATGATGTTTTCCCTGTTGTGCTGAGTCTTAATTCCTAAGATTCCAGCTGTGGTGTCTCATCCAAGAAAGATGTTCTAGCTTTGCGTTCTCTTGCAGGATACAGTGGTGGCTCTCCAGGCCCTCTGTCAGTACAGGACAATTACTTATTCCAAGGATGGAGTTGATGCTGAAGTGACCTTGAATTCTGGAGATGTTGTCCTGACAAAATTCCATGTAGACAGCACCAACTCTCTGCTGCTCCAGTGCCAGGATCTGCCCTCAGTGCCAGGGGACTACACGGCTGAGATTACCGGTTGCATCTTTATGCAGGTGAGTCTCCTGAGTCAGCTGCTGAAGAAGAAAATTGCTTTCTATCACCAGTAAAGATTGCTTGGACAGATTGAAAAGGTATATTGTCAACTCAAAAATATTTCTCGGGTCTTTTAGAGTTGTCAGCAGAAAGGGAGTGGGGGAAGTAATGCATTCCTTAAATACTTATAGATAATTTCTAGGCAACCAAAGCTTCTGGCACGCAAGATTATTACTGGAGAGCATGATTGATGACTCTTGGCTATGGATGTGTCCCATTGGAGAAAATACAACCAGAGAGTGGGGGAAGACCAGGGTCAAGGGTGAAATGAATGATGTGTCTCAGAGTCGGCTATACCCAGGTAGTGCTGGCATGTTTCACTCCTAATAAATCTTCTTTAAACTCTGAGAGATGCGGTTAGAGACTCATGATTTGAATGGGGGTGGATGCCAGAGCCCTGACATATATAGGTGGTTCTTGTGATATAAATCAAATTGACAAGAGACTCATGAGCAAATTCAGACCTTGTTTATTGAAAAGTGTTTGCAAAGGCTGGAATCTTCCTTTGGGGAGGAGATAGGAGGCATTTTTCACAGGCAAACTTGAGAGTTTTATACATGTTCAAAAGCCTAGCCCTATTACCACCCACTCTTCCTATTGGCTAACCTATTGGGTGGGTAAAGGCTCTTATTCCCGTAACTGTTTACTCATCTGTTTACCTGTTTCCAGTAATCTTCAACCTTCTTGGCATACTCTCTATCTTTTTGGCATACCCCTATTGCTAGCATAATTAATTTTCGCATGACAATTGGATAACGTGACCTGCCAGCTATCCAGTGACCTGCCAAAATATGTCCCATCACAATGTACAAAACAAACTTGTTATTGCAAATTTCTTACATAATGTGTCAGCTTTGGAAGCCATATTGAGACCAGATGCTCCCACGCTGCCACATTTGAGCCCGGGAAAGTGGGAGGCGGGACTTTCTTGGAGTGTATGTAGTTAAGACTGAATACAACTGCAGGGATTCACTTAGCAACCATGGCGAGACAGGTCATGAAATGGGGCAAAATTCACTTTAACAACTGTCTTGCTTAGCATCAGAAATGTTGGCTCAATGGCGGTTGTAAGTCGAGGACTATCTGTATAAATAATCTGAATAAGGTATCAATACTGAAGATTTTGGACTGGAAGGAGATAAAGCAATAGCCATAGCCCTTAGATTTATATACCGCTTCACAGCCCTCTCTAAGCGATTTACAGAGTCAGCCTCTTGCCTCCAACAATCTGGGTCCTCGTTTTACTGACCTTCGAAGGATGGAAGGCTGAGTCAACCTTGAGCCAATGAGAATCGAACTGCTGGCAGTCGGCAGAGTTAGCCTGCAATACTTTGTTCTAATCACTGTGCCACCATGGCTCTGATGTGAATGTTCTTTGATAGCCTTCAGGTTCCCCACGATCCTACCCAGAGACTGGAGCTTGAAGACACAACCCTTTGATGGGACATCTCCAAATCCTCTGTTTTCACCCTTGTGGTCACAAGCTGTATCACGGTGGTGCCCTCGAGAGTAAAGAACATCTGTCTCTGGGCGACCCAATTTAGAGGCTTAAAAAAATTCCAGTGGTGCTTGCTGTAGGTTGACTCTGGACTCTGTTCCCTGCCTCTGTGATATGATGGGTTCGCCCCACTCTATGGGCGCTTCTGCATTCACATCTTATCCATGCATCTCACTCACAGGAGCCATTCAAAGATAAGATACACGAGTGTGTTGCTTCCTTTTCAGACCAGCTTGAGGTACAACATCCAACCATATCAGGAAGAGGCACCATTCAAGTTGATTGTGCAGACGGTTCCACAAAATTGCACTGGACCTAAAGCCCATCAGACCTTTGACATTGCTTTCAACGTCAGGTAATGGGTCAGCATTGAGCATGTAGGCATCTGTGTGGGAGAAAGAGAACCTCTTTCGGCTATCTAGGCAGTATGGGTCAGGGATGGGCCACAACTCAGCCACAACTCGGCTCCTCCACCTTCCGAAAAACCAATGTTCTGCACACCAGAAGTTCCATTAAATAGCAGCTTGGGATGGAGGCAGAGGTGGTATTCAGCAGGTCCTGACCCGTTCTGGAGAACCGGTAGCGGAAATTTTGAGTAGTTTGGAGAACCAGCAAATACCATCTTTGACTGGCCCCGCCCCCATCTATTCTCTGCCTCCCATTGAGTCCCAGCTGATCGGCTGGGTCTCCTTTTGTTGCCTGCATAGGAGAATGGAGTTGGAAAGCAGGTTAGTGGGGTGGGGAGGGAATGGGGATTTTGCAGTATCCTTCCCCTGCCGCACCCACCAAGCCACGCCCACAGAACCGGTAATAAAAAAATTTCAATCCCACCACTGGATGGAAGAGCTGAGGCACACCCAGGCCTTTATGAACCCGCAGTATCTTGCTCTTAAGGTGTATTTTTGCCTTAAAAGAATGTGACATGGCTTCTTTCTTTTCTTGGTTTCCCAGTTACACTGGCCAACGCGTGGTTTCCAACATGGCAATTGTCCAAATTAATATGCTATCTGGATACATCCCGGTGAAATCAACTGTAAAATTGGTACGTACCTTTTTTTTTTCCTCCCCTCCAAAGAATTTTTTGTTCTTGACAACAAAATGGGGCATTAAGTGGGTTAAGAATTACCCTTTAAATATGCAATAAAAGTAGTCTCCATTGTTATATCTTGAAGCCTCAAATCAGCACACGGGATTCATGAACTCTGGCACTCAGACTGACCACAAACAACTTTGATCCACTTGCACAGACAGAGTCGGAAGACTAATTGGCCTCATTCAGCATGGCCCGCAGCAATATATCTATAATCTTTGGAGTGTCAGTAAAAATGTAGAACTTACTGAAGTTCAGATTTTGATCCTGGCAGTGGGCAGAGTTAGCCTGCAATTCTGCATTCCAGAACTTAAGAGCCATGGTGGTATAGTGATTGGCTCTTAAGTTCTCCATTTTGAGAGAAAGTCCCTTCCTCCTCCACATGGATAATGCCAGGTGTGGTTTGATAGTCCTCCATGAGGTCTCCTCTTCCTTTTCTTCATTCCAAGCCAACGAGTTTGAATTATGACACCAGCTTTTCCCTTTCTTCACCAGCTGGAAAAACATGTTTCCGTCCAGCGGACTGAAATTGCAACCACCAAGGTCCTCCTGTATTTGGAAGAGGTGAGTGGGGCTGGTGAACGAGAGCTGGGGTGGGAGACCCCTTCCTCCCTGCAGGAAGATAGGGCTCATGTGACAAAATTAGCTTTGGTCGCCACGATATAAAAACAGATGACGAGACTCTTGAGAGTAGAACAGCAAAGATGATTAGGAGACTGGAACAGAGGTGGTATTCAACAGGTTCTGACCAGTTCTGGAGAACCGGTAGTGGAAATGTTGAGTAGTTCGGAGAACCGGCAAATACCACCTCTGATTAGAGATTTTACAGTATCCTTCCCCTGCCATGCCCACCAAGCCACACCCACAGAACCAATGGTAAATAAAATTTGAATTCCCACCACTGGACCGGAAGCTAAAACATATGAAGAACAGTTGCAGGAATTGGGTATGTCTAGTTTAATGAAAAGAAGGACTGGTGGTGACATGATAGCCAGTCTTCCAATATCTCAGGGGTTACCACAAAGAAGAGGGTGTCAAACTATTCTCCACAGTAGCTTAGACAAGGACAAGAAGCAATGGATAGAAACTAGTCAAGGAGAGAACAACTTAGAACTAAGGAGAAACTTCCTGACAATTAGAAGAATTAATCAGTGGAACAACTTGCCTCCAGAAGTTGTGGGTGCTCCATTATTGGTGGTTTTTAAGAAGAAATTGGACAACAATTTGTCTGAAACAGTATAGGATCTCCTGCTTGAGCAGTTGATAAAGTGGAGAAATCCTACTCTAGGTCTTTCCTTTCAGCCTAAGAGGTGTGTGGCCTCTCTGAGGGACATCCCCAGGAGAGAGCTGAGGCTGATCCTTTTCTTCAGGAATGTCCCTAGACAGTGTCCTGTAATGGGGTCCTCGATTTTTCTCTAGTTGCGAGGGAGTCAGCTAATCTGCAGAACTCCTCTATGGACATGGCCAAAATACGTCCTTGTGTTAGGATTCCAGCGATCGCCCTAATTAAATCATGAGCCTTGAGCCAAACTTCAAAAAGCTTTGAAGAATTCATTAGGAGCGACATACTGGCATGACGCCGATTGTATGAAGCCGATTCTGGCATACGTAATTACAGTCACCTGGGTCACTCCCCCTTGGGTTTGCCATAAATCAGTTTCTCCAATTAAGCACGTGCAGGGGCCAGGTGTCATCCATCACATTCTCCAATTAAAGTTTTTCGCGGGCAAAAGCTTCAGTAGCTTAGCGACAATCTTTTTTAAGATAACGTCGGAATGTGTTTCTAAGTTCATTTGCTGTATGCTTCTCCAGTCTTCCCACCCTCCCCCCTCTTTCTTATGGCAACTTGGAAACAAGTGTAGGAATGTTTTACAAGTCGACACCTTGGTCTTACGAGATCAGGTGACTAGGGAGCTTGGAAATAGCCCTCAAAGTGGAAAGTCCCCATTAATTCTCTAGGCATGAGGTTGCACGCTTCAGAGAAGACACTTCTCTAGTCTGGCCACCTCTTGAATAATCCCATAATCTCTCTTGGTCTGCAGGTCAGCAATCTGAGCCAGAGTTACTCCTTCACGGTTGAGCTGGAGACGCCTGTCCAGGGCCTGAAGCCTGCCTTGGTGAAAGTCTACGATTATTATGAAACCGGTGAGAATGGGATCCCGATGGGGGAGGCCTGATCAGCGTAGTTAATTCTATTATTTTTTCAAAATCCGTCTCCTTCCAAGTTTGCCTCAAACTTCGAAGGTGTTGTCAACGTGATAAGGATTCTGACACCAGTTCTTGAAAACAATCTAAAGCAGCATGAGAACTAGCAACCCTGGTGTCTATCGACCAAATTAAATGAGGCACTCTGACAGTTCTTCCTCTCTTACTTGTGTTTTCAGATGATTCTGCCATCTCGCAGTACATCGCCCCCTGCAGCACAGGTGGAGTATAAACAGCAATCGATTCTTGTCATAATTCCCAATGCCAGGCATTTCTTTTCTCCTCCTCCTCAGAGATCATCACAGGGCTGTTTTATTTTAACAAGAACAGATAACAGATAATCAGAGTTGGAAAGACCTTGTAGGTCATCTAGTCCAACCCTCTGCCACCCAAGCGGAAGACCCTACCCCATTTATGACAGATGGGAGTCCAATCTCTTCTTGAAAGTCTCAAGTGATGGCGCTCCCACAACTTCCGAGAGCAACTTCTGTTCCATGGGTTGATTGTTCTCACTGTCAGAAAATTTCTCCTTAACTTCCAACTAATTCCATTTCATCCTGTTTTTGCAAAGTTACAGACAAACTCTTCAAAAGGGTAGTTTAGATCACCATCGAGCCCTTTTTTAAAAGTGAATTTTGTTACAATGGCATGGCACCCCATTTTGCAATCTCTATGTGGACAAAATCTGGCTGAAGAATCCCATTTGGGATCCTGCGCTACAGAAACCTAGCCTTTCTTGTAGCTGGGTAACCTCCTAGAATAGTCTGGTTTTCCTATAAAAATGCTATGTTGACACCTCCCCCAAACGCCTTGGGAAGACCATTCTTACCTCTAGCTTTGCACTCAGTTTTGGTTGCCACGATATAAAAAGGATGTTGAAATTCTAGAAAGAGTGCAGAGAAGAGCCACAAAGATGATTAGGGGACTGGAGGCTAAAACAGAGAGAACAGTTGCTGGAACTGGGTATATATAGTTTAATGTAATAAGGACTAGCGGTGACATCATGATAGCAGTCTTTCAGTATTTGAGAGGCTGCTACAAAGAAAATAAAAATGGAGGGAGGGGGTTTCCCTCTATGCTCCAAAGCACTTTAGGGCAGAACAAGAAACTGGATGGAAACTAATCAAGGAGAGAACCATCCTAGAACTAAGGAGAAATTTCTTGACAAGTGAGAACAATTAATTAGTAGAAGAGGTTGCCTTCAGAAGTTGTGGGTGCTCCAACATTGGAAGTTTTTAAAGAAGAGATTGCACAACCATTTATTTGAAATGGTGTAGAGTTTCTTTCTTGAGCAGGGGTTTGGACTGGAAGACCTCCACAGTCTCTTCCAACTTTGTTATTCTGCAAAGCACTTATTGTCAGAGCAAGAGAGAGCAACTTCTATCCTGTGCAGTTGTGCTGGATGCAAGCAAAACCCAACATTTTGCTTCTTATGAGACCAATCGTTTGCTTCTGCTTCCAGATGACCAGCTTCTTCTGCTTGTGTCCGAAAATCTGGAGCCCAGATACATGTTCAAGACAGATTTGGTAGGATCAGTTAGACCTGATCTTTTTCTGCATGATTTTTTTTTATCATTAGTTATAGGGTTAATTGGTTGATTTATTATGTGTCATCAGATCCACATCAACTCTTAGCAACTACATAGATTTTCTCCATCACGGTCTGTCCATAACCTGTTCTTTTAGGTCACCCAATGGTATCCTCTTCCCAGTGCCAACGAATCCCTTACTACTAGTTTTCCTCTTGTCTTACCTTCTACCCTTCCCAACATCAAAGCCTGTTTCTAGGGAACTAGGTTGGCAGAACCTTGCTTCTGACAATTTTCATGCTTTTTCTTCGACAGACGAAGATGTCAAAAAACATTAAACAAGAAAATGTCCAGCCAAACTACAACTATTGACCAAGGAAGACAATCAAGGAAGAATCAATCAAGTGTGCTATCCCCCATTTTTCCCTATAAAAAACCCCACTAAATATGTGTGCTCAACTTACACTGTCTTCCAGTAGACTGGCTACTTACATTTTCACCACTGATGGTAACAGAAGACCGGGGTGCAGATCGCCACTGGAGATCGAGAGCAGAAATATTTTTATTTTCTCCAATCGTTGGATGAAATAAAACAAGTTTTTTTTTAAATTCCATCAGTGTTTCTCAAGTGAATCTTTAACTTGAGGGTGTGGTGAGAGGTGTTTGTAGGGAGAATCAGGGCATGGGAGACAGGTTTGCTAAGAGCTGTTCTCAACATTGGAGAGAACCAGGAAAATCATTGGGATGGGATGGGGCATTAAGGTGGGGATTGTAGGAAGCCAAAACAAACCAAGAGAAAAAAAATGATACGGATTAATATTTAGTACAGTAAATGAATCTATATATATCGAAGCAAAATACCCCTCATGCATCATTACAAAATCTCCAGAACCGTAAAAACTACAAACTTGAAATTTGGCACATATGTTCCTCTTGGCTTCTAGGTGCTCGCTAAGAAAGAATTTTTTGAAATGACCATCAGAGCATTCGTATTTCCTATATTATTATTACCACGCTCTGATGCTAAGGAGTTTTACTCCTCCCCCCGCACCTGAAAAGTAATCTGTTCCAAATGCAAAACACAAACAGTGGAGAGGAATTTCTGTTTCACTGCACCAAGCAGCTATAGTACAGAACAGTTGCGCTAAGCCATGCCCAGGCTCCTTGCTGTCTCTTTGCTCACCCAGCAAATACTGTTTCAGTGTCCAAACAGCCCTCAACTCTCACACACTGACAGGACGCTAGCCAGGTGAATATCGATGGATGCTGGTAGGTAGAGGCAGAATTTTTCCCCACTTATTTTCCTCCCCAAAAACTTAAGCCCGACCACATAGCAAAGCACGGGTATCGAGCTAGTCAATGTATGAAATGAATTTTTGGCCGGTGAAGGTATGGGACAGCAGAGCATCCTTTCATATATACATTTACACCAATATTGACATAGATATTCGAGATCAGTCATTCTCAAACATATAGGAGAAACATTGAAAATTATGATTTGAAAAGTCAACAGGCACTCTCCGCGTTTCTCTGAAATTTAACTTTAAAGTTTGAGACACACTCAATTTTGGCCACTTGAACTTTAATTCCCAAAAATTCCCCAGCCAACATGGGGAAACTAAAAATGAACTGTTACAAGACTGTTTCTTAAGGTAGCCATTTTTACAAATTCAATATCCCATTCTTTACAATCTCTTGTAATTAAAATAATCTTTCTTTTCCTTCCCTTTCTTTCTTCCCTTCCCTTCCCATCCCATTATAGTCGCTTACAATATTGCTTAGAATATTTTTTTTCCAGAGCTCAAATCTTCAGCTCTTTACTTACCTTCTTACCTGTATATCCCTTTATTATTTTTCTCTGATTGTCTTGGCTGGAATAAAAAAAAACTGATTTGTACAGATTTTCTCACCCAGTGTCATATTTTTCTTGTCTTCAGCTAATTTCTGAAAATTCACTATTAATCAGTAGTGGAGAATTCCGGAATTGTTCAGTTTAGAGAAAAGACTGGGTCCTGAAATCAGGGTTTAGACAGATAAATAGAGCCATATGGAGGATGCTGAGGAAATGCTTTTCCATAGGTGGTAGCTATCACAATTTGGTTTGACTATTAAAAAAAATGTCTAGATGGAAGAACTGAGGCTACAAAAAGGAAACTGGAACAAATTCAGATATACACTGTCAAACTAAACAGATTTTTATTGTCAGCACTGAGGAAAAAATATTTCATGCTTATGTTTCCCGTATGCAGGGTTCATCAATTAAAAACAACCAAATATACATTTATTTACAGGGCTTCCCGCACTTCCTTCACTGCTTGAATTGCTCTCTCCATAATCCACACATTTGTTCAACTCGAAGGTCTCTCTTGCCTGACATACCTGCCTCTCAGAAATCTCGACCACAAGATACGCTTGTTTGCAGGGGTTCTCACTGACCTAGAATAGTCCACGTACCCAATTTGGGGGTACGACAGTACAAAAAGAACAATACAAGTTCAGAAAAGGATAAGTAAGACATTGAAATCCTGGAAACCAACCGCCAGAAGGAACAGTTAAAGGAACGGGGTTTGTTTTAGCCTACAACAAAGACAGTTGAAAGCCAAGGCAACAACTCCCTTCAAATATTTCAAGAGTTATCACACTTTAGCCATAGACTTCATCTCTGTTACATAGATGAAAATTCAAGCTAAACATCAAGAGGATGTAAATAGTTGCTAGCTAGTGCAGCATGAAGTGATGGCTTCTCTAAAGGTTTACAATGCAAAGAAAAGGCAATTGCTTATTTTAGCAGCATCTAATTTGAAGGAAACTTGCTTTTTCAGAATAAATGAACCACTGTGTAAATGTTTCAGATTCAGGTGCCATTTTTCCTTTTTGTGGTCAGGTGATCTTTTGTATTCAGATCAGGCCTTAGGATGATAATATAGCACTTGGGGAAGAAGATGCAGACCAGCAGACCAGCACTGGAGGCTAAGATGGAGAAGACTTGCACGGCCACCATGGACTTCCCCTTGGTGCTCTGATAGGCAGGCACAAAGGACACCCAAACGCTGCAGAAGACCAGCATGCTGAAGGTGATCAGCTTGGCTTCGTTGAAGGCCCCAGGCAGATTCCTGGCCAGGAAAGCCACCGTGAAGCAGATGGCGGCCAGGAAGCCCATGTAACCCAGGGCAACATAAAACATGGCGACAGAGCCTTCATTGCATTGCAGGGTGATCTCTCTGGGTTGGGAGAGCATGTCGGAGTCAGGATAAGGTGGAGAGACACTGAGCCAGATGGAGCAAATGATGATCTGGACAGCAGAGCAAGAAAGGATAATGGAGTTGGCAAAACTCTTCCCAAGCCATCTGTTCATCCTCTTCCCCGGCTTTGTGGCCAGGAAAGCCAACACCACCGTGATCGTTTTGGCCAGGATGGAAGAGACAGCCACTGAGAAGATGATGCTGAAGGCTGTTTGTCGGAGGAGGCAAGTGGCTTTGCTTGGCCGTCCAATGAAGAGAAAAGTGGACAAGAAGGAAAGCAGGAGGGAAGTGAGGATGATATAGGAAACGTCTCGGTTATTGGCTTTGACTATTGGGGTCTCCAGGTATTTAATAAACATTCCTAAGATGAACCCAGTGATTAAGGAGAAGAATAAAGCAAAGGAAACCACAATAGTGCCCAAAGTTTCTCTGTAATGGAAGAAGACTGTAATCTTAGGGATACATTGATCTTGATCTTCATTTGGATGATGATCATCGGGGCATTTGATGCACTGGTCTGCATCTGCAAAGGACAGGAATAAGAACTTAAATTATTCTGCCATTTCCCCCCTATTCATTCTTCAATCATTAGCAATTAGCACTTTGACTTATAGAATGCTTCCCAGTGCTTCACACAACCCTCTCTAAGCAGTTTACAGAGTCCGCATTTTGTCCCCAACAATCTGGGTCCTCATTTTACCCACCTCGGAAGGATGGAAGGCTGAGTCCACCTTGAGCCTGGTGAGATTCGAACTGCCAAATTGCAGGCAGCTGGCAGCTAGCAGAAGTAGCCTGCAGTACCGGACTCTAACCATTGCGCCACACAGACACACGGCTCACACAATCCTCTTTGACTGGAATCTGTATTTACTCCAGCATCTTACTTTTTTTTAGGAAATCGCAAATTGAGATGAAGAAAAAGAGATGCCTGATGGCTCAGTTAGCTTTAGAAAAAAAAAATTAAGGAGGCCTCGGGCACAAGGCCATAGGTGAATAGGCGGCAATATAAATCTAATAAATAAATAAATAAAAAACCTGTCCCCCGTTATTTATGCTGTTCTTTCATCAGTCCCCAGGATGATTAAGACCACTTCATAGGTTCACCAGGGAGGCCACACTTAACAATTCTAGGCAGTTTAGGAATTGGAATGCTTACATCCCAATGACTCTCTGCCTACTTGTTAAGCAGGAATACTAGGCCTGCCCTGGGACAAAGAGGCAGAGTCCAATCCGCTTCTCCTTGCAGGAGCTGCATTGGTTACCCATTGGCTTCCGGGTGCAATTCAAGGTGCTGGTGGTCACCTTTAAAGCCCTTCATGGCTTGGGTCCCGGTTATCTGAGGAAACATCTCTTGCCATTCACATTCACCCGACCCATTAGAGCGAGGAGGCAGGGAATGCTGAGGGTCCCACCCCTGAGGGAGATAACACCTGGTGGGACCCAGAAGAAGGGCCTTCTCCGTGGTGGCTCCCTCTCTCTGGAACATCATTCTCCTCAGAGATTAGAATGGCCCCCAACTCTAGCACTCTTTCAAAAGGCACTGAAGACCTGGTTTTGCCAGCAGGCCTGGGGAACCCAGAATAGAATGAAGTCCATCAAATGGCTAGTGTGGTTGACTGTCATCGGGGCAGGGGATGGGAGTTGAGGGATGATTTTTTTTTCCAGATTTTGTTCTATTGTACTTTACTAATTTATTTGATTCTTGTTGTTGTTAGTTTTTATGGTTTTTTTTTGTTTTAAATATGGTTTTATATTGTGTAAGCCGCTGTCATGCCCCTGGTGGAGACTGACTGAGCAGTCAGAGGAGGACCCAGGCCCATCCCCTATCCATCCTAGGGCATGCAGGGAGGAGAGGATCAGGATAAAATGTGGTACTCGGGAGGAGAGGATCAGGATAAAATGTGGTACTCGGGAGGAGAGGGCCATGATCCTCTTCATGGGTTGCAGGTGTGAGATCTGCATAAGAGTTTGGACCTGCGTGCTAACAGACGCTGGAGACAATTTAGTGTTTTATTCCTAAAGAAGGTTTATCTTGGTTGGCGTTCTTCCAACGGACTGTCCCTGGTTATCTTCCTGAAGTTGGCAATCATCTATCCTGGTCTGTCGTGGAATTTTATTCAATGCGGTTTGTTTTTGGTTTTTGCTTCGTAATCGGCTCTTTGAATCTGAACTGTGTTTCTTTCCTTTGAAATGTTATTTTGAAAATAGTTTACTCCTCCACTGTGAACAATTAAACAGTGAAGCCAAGTTGAAGGCATTGAAGGACTTTTAGTTATGTTTTGGGTTTTGTTATATTTCTGATATACTCTGGGTCATCACAGCTGCCTCGAGTTGCCATGAGCGAATAGGTGGCAATATAAAATAAATAAATAAATAAATTCCCTCTGAGTCACACGTTTATTCAGATCTGGACAAAGCTGGGTCTTGATGAGCCTATTCAGATTAGGTGACACCTGAAACCACACTGGAAGACATACATGGGGTTCCCCTAACCAACTTGCACACACTGAAGAAGCTCCTTGGGCAAGCAGTGAAATGTTTCAAACCGACAAGGAAAGGTGTCCAGTTGCCATGACTCAACTTCCAGACAGATTTCTCCCGAGATAGACTGAGAATCTTCATCAACAACTTTGCGCAGTGACTTCATCTCCATGTTCTCATTATACTGGGGGCCACCTTGGGCCACACTTCCATACAACCACCAACTGGGCACAGAAATGAGGTTGCAGAGAATGGATAATAAGTACTGGCTGAAACCCCACCCCTCTAAAATTCCCACCTTCCTGAATGGAGATGGTCCCATCTGCACAAAGAACACACTTGTAGCAACAGACTGGAACTCCTTCTGGAACTAACTTGACCGATCCGGGATAGCAATTTTTGACACACCTGGAAGAGGGCATGGACTAAATAGATAAAAAGATACGTTAGTGAAGGGGTCTTGGGGTTCTGCATCTAAGGAAAGGAAACTAAACTTGGTTTAACTAAAAATCTATATTCAACACTAACTTTCTTCAACTGGAATAATTGCAAATGGCTTCTTAATTAATCTCTTTCCATTATCACCCTTTTTGTTCCTCTTGATTGATTTTTTTAGCTTAGGGCAAGAAATAGTGTGGGGTAGTGGTTAAAGCATCTGCCTTTAAACCGGGAGACCATAAGATCCCTCTTTAAGCACAAATCTAATTGGGTAACCTTAGGCCAGTTCCTCTCTCTCAGCCCTAGGAAGAAGGCAATGGCAAGCCACTTTTGAAAGTCTTGCCAGGCAAAACTGCAAGGACTTCTCCTGGAGTCAACACTGACTGGTAGGCATAAAATAGACAAACAAACAAAAACTTGGGCAAAACTTCTAAAAAGAATCTCAAAAGGTTCTGAATGATCAATGCTAGCAGAATACGAGCCCTTATTTGTAATGTGCAGTGAATAATTGAAAAAGAAGGAAGGGAAGGATGAAAGGAAGGAAGGAAGGAAGGAAGGAAGGAAGGAAGGAAGGAAGGAAGGAAGGAAGGAAGGAAGGAAGGAAGGAAAAGAAGGTAGGGGAAGGGAGAGGGTAAGAGGAGGGGAGGGGAGGGGAGAAGAGAAGAGAAGAGAAGAGAAGAGAAGAGAAGAGAAGAGAAGAGAAGAGAAGAGAAGAGAAGAGAAGAGAAGAGAAGAGAAGAGAAGAGAAGAGAAGAGAAGTGTACATGTGCCTCACTGACTGTAGTAAGTAAGAACACGGTAACAACAGTACGAACATTAATCAAACTAACAATGATAATACAATAACCCAATATGACAATAAATATTTTAAAATATTGGATAGATTCTACCTTTTAGATTAAGGAAACCAGCAATGAAGAAATATACCACAGCTTGTAAGGTAGCAATGAAGGAATTGGAAAAGATATTCAGATGCTGTGTTGTGTCCTACAGTCCACTGCCAGAATGCTGCTGGCAATGATGGGATATGTGTGGAAGTGATCTTCTCACCTGGATTAAGCCATTTTGGCCACACAATGGCATTCTCCTTGATAATCAACTTCGACTCCAAGGATCCCTGTCTCTCTAGGCTCCCAAAAATGACTTGATTGACAGATTTATTGGGAAACTTCACCCAGTAGACAATGTCCAAGTCAGCTACCAGCTCTCCATCCTCGTTTAGGTATACACTCTCTAAGGAATTGTTGTAAAACTGAGAATTTTGTAGAAAAGGATGTAGCTAGAATGACAAATTTTTAGAAGATATACTTGAGGGGAAGGAAATAAATATTACTTACTTTAACTCTGCCCATTTCCAGCTTTGAGTCTCTTACACTCAAACAAGGGATCTAGTGTAGACAACACCTCACCTAACAAGGCAGGGTATCTTCAACCATCACTTTCAATTCAGAATAGAGCTGGAAGGGATCTTGGAAGCTTGAGCAGGAGACTGCATACTGTTTCAGACAAGGGACTATCCAGTCTCTTCTTAAAAACTTCCATTTTTTTGTGGTTCCACTGGTTAATTGTCCTCACTGTTAGGAAGTTTCTCCTTAATTCCAGGTTGTTTCTCTACTTGGTTAGTTTTTCTATCAGTTGTTTCTTGTCCTGCCCTTTGGTGCTTTGGAAAATAAGTTGACTCTTCTTCATGGCAGCCCCTCAAATACTGGAATACTGCTATCATGTCCTTCTTTTTACTAGACTAGAAATACCGAGTTCCAGCAGCTGTTCTTTGTATGTTTTAGTCTCCAGTCCCGCTGGAGCTGGGGCTGGGGCCCTTGCAAGGGCCCCAGCCGGAGTTAGAGTCATCTCCGCGGTCCGGGCGGCTGGAGTTGAGGTCGGAAAATGGCCGCCGCGGTTGGAGCCGGGGCGGCTGGTGGACTGTTGCCGCTATCGGAGCCAGGGCCGGAGAGCTGCCCCTATGGCTGGAGTTGGGGACGGAGGACTACCCCCACGATTTTCATCTGTTTGGAGGCGACAGGGGTGGTCTGGACTTGGGGCTGATCAGCGAAAAGAGAAGATCCAGTCCGGGACGCTGTCTTACTCTATGAGAGATCTATGGGCCCTGAGACGTGTCCCCCTGTCTCAGGAATGGCCCTCTAACTCTCTCGAGGGCCCATCTCAAGGACGGATTGTGGGATCCGGAGAGATGGTGGGGTTTTAAGAAACGCGGGAGGGAGGGGTGTCTTACTAAATTTTTAGTTAGGTTTTTAAGGGGGTTAGGTAGGTCCGGGCGGGAGTTGGGGGACATCTCGCCGGAGGCTGGGACCAGGCCGGGGGTTGGGCGTGGCCGGGAGAGTCAGAATCCGGACAGGACTGTATTGAGGATGGGGGGGGGTCATCGGGGAGGGTGGAATTAAATCTATTGATACGGTGAGCGGGAGGGGCAGATTTGGCGGTTGTAGGGGGCCATATTCTGTGCTGGGAGCACGCCCTCGCTGTTTGCTTGCTGTGGCGCGCTCCGACCCCCTTGTCATCTCCCGTTCCCCAGGGGGTTTGAGCAATCGGGCCCTGGGCCTTCGGCTGATGTTATGTAACGCCAGGTCCGTTGTTAATAAAGCCCCCCTCATCCATGATTTGATTTATGAGGGGGGTGCGGACCTGGTGGGAGTTACCGAGACCTGGCTGGGCCAGGAGGGGGGAGTCCCTCTGGTGGAGATGTGCCCAGCTGGGTTTTGGGTCTTTCATCAGCCGAGGGCCCAGGGGAGGGGAGGGTGGGTTGCGGTAGTTATTAAGAAGGATCTGTGTCCGAGGGAAGCCACTGTATCTCAGACGACCGGGTGTGAGCTCCTTTTCGTGAAGTTCGGTTCCAAGGTTCAGGTGGGCTTGCTGGTCGCATACCTGGCTCCCTGCTATGCGGCAGCGGCCCTGCTTGAGCTCCTAGAGGTTATAGCTGGCGTGGCGGTTGGGACCCCCAGGCTTATGGTCATGGGGGATTTCAACCTGCCATCTGCCGGCGGTGCCTCGGGGATTGCTCAAGAGTTCATGGCTTCCATGACGGCCATGGGCCTGACCCAGTTAATTCGGGACCCTACTCACATGGGAGGTCACACCTTGGATCTGGTTTTTGTCTCTGATCAGTGGCAGAGTGATCTGGGTATGGGATATATAGTTGTGGAACCCCTGTCATGGACGGATCACTCGCTCCTGAAGCTCGACTTCCGTTCCCGCCCCCTGACCGCAGGGAGGCGGGACCATTAAAATGGTACCGCCCTAGGCGCCTGATGGACCCTGATAGGTTCCTGACGGAGCTTGGGCCATTTCCCGAAGCTCACACACACGACTCGGTTGAGGGCTTGGTTGCCACCTGGGATAGGGTGGCTGCTGGGGCCCTTGACCGAGTCGTGCCCTTGCGGCCTCTGACCCGGTGCCGATCCCATGTGGCTCCCTGATTTTCTGAGGAGCTAAGGGAGATGAAGCGCCGGAAAAAACGCCTAGAGAGTAATTGGAGGGCTAGCCGCTCTGGGTCTGACCGAACACTATTACGTTCTTATATTAAGACGTATTTAGTGGCGATAAGGATGGCGAGGAGGTCTTACCTCTCCACCCTTATTGCGTCCGCGGAAAACCGCCCAGCCGCCCTGTTTAGGGTGACCCGCTCCCTCCTGGAGGTGGGAGCGCGGGAGGACCCCTTGCAGGGACGGGCTGAGGAGTTTTCCAGGTTTCTGAAGGACAAAATCGCTCAGATCCGGAGCGAACTGGACTCCGATTGGGCATCTCCGGGCGGGGGGATGGGGGTGGATATCGGTGAGGTCAATTGGGTTGAGTTCGACCCTGTTACTTTGGAGGACGTGGACAGGATACTGGGGGGGCTTAATGCCACCACCTGTTTGTTGGACCCGTGTCCCTCCTGGCTGGTTTTGGCCACTCGGGAGGTGACACGAGGCTGGTTCCAGGGCATTATAAATGCTTCCTTGAGAGAGGGGCTGCTGCCTGCTGCCTTGAAAGAGGCGGTGGTGCGGCCCCTCCTCAAGAAACCGTCCCTGGACCCAGCATTGTTATCTAATTATCGTCCTGTCTCCAACCTTCGTTTTGTCGCGAAGGTTGTTGAGAGTGTGGTGGCACGTCAGCTCCCGCAGTACCTGGATGAAGTGAGTTATCTTGACCCCCTCCAATCGGGTTTCAGGCCCAGGCACAGCACGGAGACGGCTTTGGTTGCGTTGGTTGATGATCTCTGGAGGGCTCGGGACAGGGGTTGTTCCTCTGTCCTGGTCCTATTAGATCTCTCAGCGGCTTTTGATACTGTCGACCACAGTATCTTATTGCGGCGGTTGGAGGGGTTGGGAGTGGGGGGCACCATGTTGCGGTGGTTCACCTCCTTCCTCTCCGACCGTTCGCAATTTGTGTTGACAGCGGGGCAGAGGTCGGCCCCGAGGCCCCTACTGTGTGGGGTGCCTCAGGGGTCGGTGCTCTCGCCCCTGCTGTTCAACATTTATGTGAAGCCGCTGGGCGAGATCATCCGTGGCTTCGGGGTGGAGTTCCATCAGTACGCTGATGATACTTAGCTGTACATCTCCACCCCGGGCCACCCCAACGAAGCCGTCGAAGTGATGTCCCGGTGCCTGGAGGCCGTGCGGAGTTGGATGGGTCGTAACAGGCTCCGTCTCAACCCGACCAAAACCGAGTGGCTGTGGTTTCCTGCGCCCAGATACAGCCAGCTGGTTCCTTCGCTGGCCGTGGGGGGAGAGGTTTTGACCCCCGTGGAAAGGGCGCGCAATATGGGCGTCCTCCTGGATGTACGGCTGTCTTTAGAAGAGCACATTGCAGCCGTCGCCAGGGGGGTTTTTATCAGATACGTCTGATTTACCAGTTGCGGCCCTTTCTGGATCTGGGCGCACTTCGCATGGTCACGTCCGCCCTCGTTATTTCCCGCCTGGATTATTGCAATGCTCTCTACATGGGGCTCCCCTTGAAGAGTCTCCGGAGGTTACAGTTGGTCCAGAATACAGCCGCGCGGGTGATTGTGGGTGCCCCTCGGAGCTCCCACGTTACACCGCTTCTCCGCAGGCTGCACTGGCTTCCTGTGGCCTACCGGATTCGATTCAAGGTGGTACTGATGGTATTTAAAGTGCTCCATGGCTCGGGACCTGGGTACTTACGGGACCGCCTACTGCAATCGTCAACCTCCCGCCGCCCAGTACGGTCCCACAGGGTTGCCCTACTTGGGTTACCGCCACCTGGCCACTGTCGGCTGACGGCCCCGAGAGTTCGGGCTTTCTCTGTGGGAGCTCCCTCCCTATGGAATGATCTCCCCCCAGAGATACGGGCTATGACGGATATTCTGACCTTCCGGCGCGCAGTGAAAACCCTATTTTTTAAACAGGCTGGCCTGGCCCAGTAACTGTGTTTTTGGTTTTTAATTAATTTTAATTGGGGTTTTATTAGCTTTTAATTTTTAATAGAATCTTGAATAGACAGCCGGATCTAATTATTTAATCTATTTTTAATCGTATTTATTATATATTTATTGTATGTTTTTTAGTAGGCTGTACACCGCCCCGAGTCCCTTTTTGGGAGAGGGAGCGGTATAAAAGTTTGATTAAATAAATAAAATAAATAAATCAACTTAGTTGCTCTTCTCTGCACTCTTTCCAATGCTTCAAAACCTTTTTTGTAATATGGTGACCAAAACTGATGGAGTATTACAGGTGTGGGCTTACTAAGTTATTTTTGGTACGTATAGATTAATGACTCTATTGACTTCAAACAAAAAAGTGTTATAACGGTCATCTGCAGTATTACAATCTGTGAACAGAAGGTGCCAGCCAAGAGATGTGAGCTTGGCAGATATAAGATCATAGTTGGCTTTTTTATAGTTATAATTTGGAGTCCCATCATTATGATCCTTTTTGCAAAGACACAAGTTGAGACCAAAATCAATCATGCTGTGATCACTGTTGGAAAAAGGCTCTTTAACTTGTAGGCCATAAATTGAGTTTAATCTATTGCAGAAAATGATATCTAAGCAATTGTTGAGCCTAGTGTTGTTCGTTACCAACTGCTCCAGCCCCAGAGTTGTAACATTATTGTACAGGGTTGCATGTATAGGTTCAGTTGTACATTCATTTAGGGCCCAATTAATAAGAGGCAGATTGAAGTCACCAAGAAAGATAAAAAGGTGTGGGCAGGAGGCTGCCCACGTTAGTAGTGCAGTTAGAGTCACAATCAGGGGCTTTATAACATAGCAAGAAACGAAGTGTGGTATTTAGGGTACTGAAATGTCTGTAAGAAAATAACCAAGCTCAGAGAGCACCAAGGATGTCTCATTTCAGCCTGAGCTACAAATATTCTCCTTTATTGCAAACTACAACACCTCTTACAAGACTAAACAACACAGTATCAACAGTAGAAATCTTCAAATTTCTAGGTTCTACTATATCATATGACCTAAAATGGACACCTAACATCAAAAACGTCATCAAAAAAACGCAACAAAGAATGTTCTTTCTGTACCAACTCAGAAAGCTCCAACTGCCCAAGGAGCTGCTGATACAGTTCTACAAAGGAATGATTGAGTCTATCATCTGCCCCTCTGTAACTGTCTGGTTTGGTTCTGCAACCCAACAGGACAGACACAGACTTCAGAGAATAATTAGGACTGCAGAAAAAACGATTACTAATATTTACAGACCCCTCACATCCCGGATATAAGCTATTTCAACTCCTTCCCTCAAAATAACACTATAGAGCATTGCACACCAGAACAATTAGACACAAGAACAGTTTTTCCTGAACGCCATCACTCTGCTAAACAAATAATTCCCTCAACACTGTTCAACTATTACAAAGTCTGCACTACTATTACGGTTAATCTTCTCATCACTCTTTATCACCCATCCAGTGGTGGGATTCAAATTTTTTTATACAGGTTCTATGGCGCGTGATTGGCGGGCGT